>PGFW01018522.1:14768-25587 GCA_003123925.1 Haematobia irritans | reverse complement strand
CGGCCCGGCCGAACTTACTGCTGTATATACTTGTTGGTTATAAAAATGTTCTTTTTGTATCCGGAAGTGATGCAAAATATGCTCACAAGCGTTGAATTTAACATGGACTTGTTATCAAGGTTGCCAATCGGGCCAAATATAATCTACCAAAAATTTAAGTAAGTTTTACCAAAAATCTACCAAATTTAAAAAATCTTATTTTAAAATTATGCAATTTTGTAATATTTTGCCAAATAAATAATTTTTAAAAAATTTTATGATTTTTAATACATAGTTTTCACCCAACCCACATAACATTCGGTTCCTGATATTAGTATTCATCTATAAAAAAAGTCACAAAAATCAATATTGATTGATTGACTATTGAATGGATATGGTAATGCAATCGTTGTTAGAAGAATCTGTCTGTCTGAATTTTTTTGCCTTATTTATTTGTCTTATTGATTTAAGATTCGGCCAGTCCGCATTTTCTGTCATATATACTTGTCTTATTGAATATGTTTCCAAATTCAGTTACATCAAAGATTTTAATTGAAAATGGTTTTCACTATTATTTACTATTTTTCCAGTGTGTTGTAGAGTAAAAATCTAATTTTTAAGTCCCCAAAGAAACCTTATTGGATCCACTTTGAGTATTTTGTATTTTTTTTTTCAATGAAACTCTATATTTGCCTTGAGGAAAAAACCAAAACACTTGAAATAAAAATAAACTCTTCCAATACAAGATCAACAAGGATGGAAAAAATAGAGAACATTTTCTAAGTGGATTTTTTCCTATACCAACGATTGAGGTTAATCTCTCGTTAGGGATAATTTCTGAAGATCAAATTACACAAAATGACCTCCTACTTAGTTAAGAACGAACTCATTGTCGAAATCAACCCTGACAAGAGGTCAGAGTAGCAGGTAGCATTTTCAGAGAAACTCTCGCACAGCCATAAAACGTTTTGAAGAGAGGCTACTTTGTGAGTACAGTAAACAAAATACCCAGAGAAGAAACAATAGGAAATTAGGAGAAGAGCATAGAAAGAGAGACTTGGAAAAAACACCTGCCTCGAAAACGAAAGCTGATTGGTGGTTGATCAACAACATACTCATAATAACAGAGCATAAAAGAGAATTTCTCTGAGCATCAAATTTTACAGCAGAGACCTATAAAAGCCAGTGATCTTGTCGTATAGTCCTCAGTTGAATACTAAACATTGAAGAAAGAACATTGAAATTTATTTAAAATTTCAATTCGAACATTTTTAAACTCGCTTTAGAAAATACAAACTTCAACTACACAAAATGTCTTTCATGACTCGTGAATATAAATTCAATACCACAATACAAATGAACAAAAAAGATCAACACACTATGGCTATGCGTAGCCTTAAGAAGTTGGTGAAACCTTTGCTGAGATTGGTGCGGAAGAAACAGCTCATGCGCAAAACTCTGGCAGAAATTCAACAAAACACATACAATTCCAGTCTAGAAGATATGCGCAAAGATCCCGTCTCATTGCATGCAACCCAAGATAATGTGGCCAATGAAGCTTTGGAGCAACGTTTGTATTCAGAAATTCGTCAATGTCCCGCCAATGCTGCCGTTATTGTCCATCAGGGTCACCAGCAACACGTAGTATCGGTGAATCAGCAACAAAACTATATTCCTGTACATTTTGCCCGCACCGATAGTGGTACATTCTTTTGGACCTCCATGGATATAGCCCAGCAGCAGGAAATGAAAATGCGTTGTCAACTGGATCGATGGGCACAGGCTTGAAGAAATGGAATCATGTATTTTTTGGTGTATCTGTGTTTCGTGACGAAGAAGATGGTATCAGCTTTAATAATTTAGGCAACTTTTCATTATAACATTTCGTGCCTGAAATGAGAAAATTTGTTGTAAATGCTTTATAATTTTTATTTTGTGGTGATATTAGTTTTTATAGGTTTTCTTTTTTTCGTTTAAAGAAAAATATAAATTATAAAAATGTGTTTTTATATATTACATTCACTAATGTCGTAATAATTGATATTCAATTGCCTTTAGCATCCACTAAAAACTTATATAATAACTATTTTTTGTATAGTTGTATACATATTTTGATTGTGATTTTATTTAATTTACAATTTTTTTTTGTGTGTGTAAATGATCAATGTCTTCCATTAGTATTTAGGATTTAGTTTTATATACTAGAAATAAAACGTTGACAAAATTTTCCATTAGAAATAATACTTTTGAACAAAATTTTCTATAGAAATAAAAAAATTTTTGATAAAAAATTAAAAGAAAAATTCTTTAGAAAAATAAAACTTTGACAAAATTTTCTGTAGAAATCAAAACTTGACGAATTTTATATATTTAAATAAAATTTTCGAAAAAATTTTTTATAGGAAATAAAATTTTCGAAAGAAAAATTTCTATAGCCAAATAAAATTATTTGACAAAAAAAATTTTCTCCTTAGAAATAAAATTTTTTGGCAAATTTTCTAAAGAAATAAAATGTTGACAAAAGTTTTGTATAGAAATAAATTTTCCGACAAAAATTTTTTTATACAAATAAAATTTTAACAAAATTTTTTATAGCAAACAAAATTTTGGAATATTAGGTTTGTTTTCACAAAATTTTCTATTAGAAATAAAATTTGCCGACAAAATTTCCTACAGAAATAAAATTTTGATAACATTTTCTATACAAATAAAATTTTTACAAAAAATTCTATAGAAATAAAATTTTTACAAAATTTTCTATACAAATAAAATTTTGGCAAATTTTCTAAAAGAAATGAAATTTAAACAAATTTTTACATAGAAATAAAATTTTGATAAAATTTTTTCTATAGAATTAAATTCTGACCAAATTTTCCAAAATTCGAAGAAAATCTTTCATAGAATTAAAACCAGTTTTTCACAAAAATTATTCTCTAGAAATAAAATTTAGACGCAAATTTTTCTAAAGAAATAAAATTTTGAAAAAAAATTTTTATTAGAAATAGAATTTTGACAAATTTTTATAGGCAAAATAAAATTTGTTTGACAAAATTTTTATAGAAATAAAAATTTTGCTATTAGGTTTGTTTTCACAAAATTTTCTATAGAAATAAATTCTGACCAAAAATTTTCTAACATAAATCAAAATTTTAACAAATTTCTGTACAAAATATAATTATTTACAAAAATTTCTATATCAAATAAAAATTATTGGCCAAATTCTTCAATAGAAATAAAAATATTGAACTGAACAATTTTCTATAGCAGTATTACTATTGACAAAATTTTCTATTTATTTATTTTATATATTTACAATCAAATGAATTATGAAAATAAACAGAACAGTTTTCGACCTTGACAACATTTTCTATAGAAATAAAATTATGACAAATTTTCTATTGAAATAAAATTTTGACAAAATTTTCTATTAGAAAAAAATTTTGACCAAAATTTTTATAGAAATAAAAATTTTGACAAAATTTTTTATAGAAATTTAAAAATTTTGACAAAATTTTTATAGAAATAAAATTTTGAATATTAGGTTTGTTTTCACAAAATTTTTCTATAGAAATAAAAATTGCGAGAGAAATTCTACAGATGAGAAATAAAATTTTTGATAACATTTTTCTATAGAAATCAAAATTTTTAAAAAATGCTATAGATATTAAAAAATTTTGAAGCAAATCTTGCTATAGAAATAAAAATTTTGACAACATTTTCTATAGAAATAAAAAATATTGAAAAAAATGCTATAGATATAAAATTTTGAAGTTTGCTGTTTAGCTAGAATTTTTTCTTAATCTATGGAGGAGGGGTTACATAGCATTCGGGCGCGGACGATGTTTGAGCAATACTTCTTTTAATTAATTAATTAAAATAATTAATTATGTTTAATAAATTTTTGTTTGTCAATTTTTTTACATGTTTGTAATGCCCAGCTTCAGTAAAACAATTTCTTTTTTCTTCAGTGTACAAATCTTTATTTTGAAGCATTATCACAATTTCCTCGGCGACCCATATACAACATTAATCTTCACATTAGCAAGCCCTCCCTTCACCCGCTGAGCGACCCCTATGTATGAACATACACAGCATAATCAAATAAGCCTTGACTGAAAACATTCGAAATAAATTCTCGATTTGCCTCCTTCTACAATGACATTTGAGACCTTAGGGGCCAATTAAACAAAGAAGCCAAACAACCCAGCATAATGAACGTCGAATCAACTGTTGAGCGACCACATAAAGTTAAAGCTGAAAAAAAAACAAACTAATAATAATAAAAACAAACCACCCGCCCTCGAACAAACAAAGAAGAATGAACCATCATACTCCTCTTGCAATTGTATGGATGGCATTTCAAAACTGGGGAACTTGCCCATTGAAGATTCTATGAAATTTAATCTAAGCACAGCACATAAGCAAACTATTCTTAGGATATTAAAAATGCAGGAAATGCACAAACAAAGAGATACAGGCGTTTCAATATATTTTATAGATAGGCCATATTATCGTAGAAAATACATATGCTAAACACATCAATTTAAAACTGCACCGAAAGAAATCAACTTCGTCCAAAAGAATCGGAATTTCTCATTGATTTTTAATCACAAAGAACACTTTTCATTACACTAAGGAAATGTTACGACTTTTCTCAAATACCTATACTCACCATCTATACGATGTAACACATCGAAATATCCATCTCTGACTGTATAAACTACATATTCTTTTCTATAGAAAATTTTGTCAAATTTTTATTTCTATAGAAATATTTGACAAAATTTTATTTTTATAGAAATTTTTGTCAAAATTTTATTTCAATAGAAAATCTTGTCAAAATTTTATTTCTATAGAAAATTTATGTAAAATTTATTTTCTATAGAAAATTTAGTCAAAATTATATTTCTAGTAGAATATGTATCAAGATTTTATTTCTATAGGAAAATGTAGTCAAAATGTTATTTCCTATAGAAAATTTAGTCAAAATTTTATTTTTGCTAGAAAATTTTGTCAAAATTTTAATATTTTTTTTAATAGAAAATGTTGTTGGACAAATTTTATCTTCTCCAGAAAATTTTCGTCAACATGTTTATTTATATAGAAAATCTTTGTCAAAGATTTCTATTTCTTATAGAAAATTTTCAAAGATTTATTTTTATAGAAAATGTTACGATTAGTTTAGTTTTTTTCTTAGAATCATTTTGCAAAAAATTTTATTTTTATAGAAAATTTGCAAAATTTTTATTTCTAAAATTGTAGTGAAAATATTTTCAAATTTTATTTATATTAGAAATTTTAGTCCACAATTTTTTCTTAAGAAAATTTTGCTTATCAAAATTTTAGTACATTTTATGAATTTTCTCTAGAATCTAATTTTCTGTAAAATTTTCATTGTTATAGAAACATGTAGTTCAAAATGTCTATTTCTGAATAGCAAAAATTTTTTGTTCATAGATTTGTTAATTTTATTTTAGACAATGTTGCGAAATTTTATTTTTCTCTATTGAAATATTCGTTGTTGCATTAATTTTTTTTCTATAGAAAAATTTTCCGTCACGATTTTATTTTCTATTGAGCATATTTGTCCAAAATTTAGTTTCTATAGAAAGTATTGTCAAAATTTATTTATATAGAAAATTTTGTCCAAAATTTTATTTCTATTTAGAAAATCTGCGTAAAAATTTTTATTTCTCTATGAAAAAATTTTGCTCAATAATTTTTATTTCATAGAAAATTTTTGGTCAAAATTTTTTATTTTTTTATAGAAAATGTGTTCAAAAATTTTATTTATAATAGAAAATT
The DNA here is from genome assembly GCA_003123925.1 of Haematobia irritans. Lineage (NCBI taxonomy): Eukaryota > Metazoa > Arthropoda > Insecta > Diptera > Muscidae > Haematobia > Haematobia irritans. Next base: position 19,803 of record PGFW01018522.1, on the reverse strand, counting down.
TGTTCAAAATTTGATTTTTATATTAAAATTCTATCAAAATTTTAGTGTATAAAAAAATCTGGTCAAAATTTTTATTTTTTATATGATAAATTTAATTCAATTTTAGTTAATAAAGAAAATCTGGTCAAAATTTTATTCTGCTAGGAAAATTTAGTCAAATTTATTTCTATTAGAAAACTTAGTCAAAATTTTATTTCTATAGATAAAATTATTGTCAAAATTTATTTTTTATTGGAAAAGTTTTTGTCAAAATTTATTCTCTTAAAAAATATTGTTCAAATATATTCTTTATTCTAAGTAAATTGTGCCAAAATTTTTATTTCTATAAAAGAAAATTTTTATTGTTCTATGCGAAAATTTTGTCAAAATTTTATTTTTCAGAGAAAATTTTTGTCTCAATTTATTTCTTATTAAATATTGTCAAAATTTTATTATATTAGAAAATTTAGCTCAAATTTTATTTTTTATAGAAAGATTTTATAAAAATTTTTTCTGATAGAAAATTGGCTAAAAATTTTAGTTTCTACAGAAAAATTAGTCAATATTTTATTTTATAGAAAATTTAGTCAAAATTTTATTTTTATAGAAATTTTTTCAAAATATTTTTGATAGAAATGGTGTCAACTTTTATTTCTAGAGAAATTTTTGTCAAAATTTATTTTATAAAAATTTGTGAAAATTTTTGTTCTATAGAAAATATTGTCAAAATTTTATTTCTATAGAAAATTTTATTCAATTTTTTTTTATAGAAAATTTTGTTCAAAGATGTGGTTTTAAGGAAAATTTTTGTCAAATTTTATTTTTAGAGAAAATTTTGTCAAAACATTTTATTTCTATAGAAAATTTTGTCAACATTTTATGTCTATTTAGAAAATTTTCGCAAGCATTTATGTCTATAGAAAATTTGTCAAATTTTATTTTGTATAGAAAATTGTGGTCAGAATTTTATTTCTATAGAAATTTTTATTTCAGAATAATGGGAAATCCCCATTGAAAAGTATATCATTTCTACAGTCTTCTTTGGTTTTAAAGATTCTTTTGTAGACATGGAAACTTATCGCTCAAATGTCCATAAATTTAAATAAATAAAAAAGAAGTATCTGACCGCTGGACAAACGAAAATAGGATTTTGTATGCATTTCAAATGGGAGCAAACTACGTTTTTATTTTGTTTTTTTCATAGGCCTCTAATTGAAATTTTACAATATGGCTACATGATGAACACGTTATTCATTTTTCCAACGCGAGGGATTCATCAAAGTGTCATATCATATTTTGTATTGAATGGTAATGAGACAGACGAGACAGAGAAGATATAAGAAGCAGTTAACGAGTGGTTGCTAACAAACAAAAAATAATTTTAATACCCTCCATCATTAAAATGGGAGGTATACTAATTTTATCATTTCGTTTTCTAACACACACCAAAATATTAGTCTTCAGATACCATAAAGTATTCTTCCCACAATGTCGTTCCTCTGTTGAAATCACGCTAACTCGTAGAACGAAGCAAACTATCGACCTTTATACAAAAGTTTTATTGGAGTGGGTGTTGTTTGTTGTGTTTTGGCACAACTTTCTATAGAAATAAAATTTTGACAAAATTTTCTATAGTAAGAAAATTCTGACAAAATTTTGTATAGTAAGAAAATTCTGACAAAATTTTGTATAGAAATGAAATTTTTGAAAAAAATGTTCTATACACAATAAAACTTTAACAAAATTATCTATAGAAAAAATGGTCTATTCTGATAAAATTTCTGTAGATAAAAAATTTTGACAAACTTTTCTATCTAGAATCATAAATATTTTGTCCAAATTTTCCATAGGAAATAAAATTTTTGTCAAAATTTTCCATGAAATAATAATTTGGACAAAATTTTCTATAGAAATAAAATTTTGACAAAATTGTTTTATGGAAATAAAATTTTGTCAAAATTTTTTCATAGAAATAAAATCTTTTCAAAATTTTCCATTGAAATAAAATTTTGACAAAATTTTCTATAGAAATAAAATTTTGACAAAATTGTTTATAGAAATAAAATTTTGGTAAAATTTTCCGTAGAAATAAAATTTTGACAAAATTTTCAATTGAAATAAAATTTTGACAAAATTTTCTGTAGACATAAAATTTTAACAACATTTTCTATAGAAATAAAGTTTTAACAAAATGTTCTTTAGATACAAAATTTTTACAACATTTTCTATAGAAATAAAATATTAACAAAATTATCTATAGAACAAATATTTTGACAAAAATTTCTATAGAAATACAATTTGAAAAAAAAAATTCTTTAGGAATACAATTTTTGACAAAAATTTTCTTATAGAAATATAATTTTGACAAAATTTTCGATTAGAAATAAAATTTTGGAAAATGTTGTTAAAATTTTATTTGTATTGAACCATTCTATAGAAATAAAATTTTTGAAACAAAAAAAATGTTTATATATAAATAACACTTTCGACAAAATTCTCTATATATAAATTTTAATTTTGGCAAAATTTTCTATAAATATAAAGTTTTGACAAGATTTTATTTGCACTAAACTCCTTCAAATGTGACACAAAGAATTGTTCTGATTTAATTGACATATTTTTTTAAAATTTAATATATCAATAATTACTATACCTATTCGCAAATGGAATCGGGTTAAAATATGACACACAGAATTGTTCTGATTTAATTGACATACTTTTTTAAAACTAAAAAATATGTCAATTTAAATATATATCTATCGCAAACTGGAATCGGTGTTAAAATATTTCTCCCATAACCATAGATTAAGGTTTCAATTGTGCCCTTATTAATTTCATCTTAATTAAGTCTGCACTTTCGTGTTGTTGTTTTTCGCCAATTATTCTTTGAAGGTTTTTTCTACACACTCTACAATTTGTTTCTTTTTTAATACAAAAAAAAATTCCAAACTTGTCTTGGATTACTGTTCGTCATATATCCTATTACATAATTTAAACCCTTAATTTGTAAAGAACAAAAATAACCACATAGACAATTCTGAAAAATAAAACTACCAACAAAAAAGCGAGCCAACAAGGCCATTTTAGAAAATTGACACTTCAAATTTATATGAAAAGAGTTTGAGCTATTCACCAATTCATAATAACACAGCCACAATCAAAAGAATCCCAACTAAAAAAAAGACATCGTCCAAGCAAAAAAGGCTCATCAGAACACTGAAACAAAACCAGTAAAAAAAATTAAGCAAAAATTTTGCACATCAAAAAGAAGACAGCTGAAAACTTAAAAAAACAACCCAAAAAAAACTGTACGTTGATTAAAAAATTGCAAACATGCCATAGCCGGAGGTTGGAGAGGTATTACGTAAAGGCCTTTTTCTAGGAGGCCTGCAGCGAGAGTTAATATTCGACATGGACCAATGTTTGTAATGATTTGTTAAAACCATCACGTAACCAATATTTCAACCGGATCGGATGAAATTTGCTTTTCCAAGAGGATCCGCAAGCAAAATCTGGGAGTCCGGCTTTAATAATGCGGGGCCTATATATATAATTATGAACTGACTCATGGAATCATGCTCTTTAATCGTTGGAACCATATATTGACATCACGTAACCTAATTCCGCCAAGGCTCAAGAGTCTGAAATACATTTGACAAAATTTGTATAGACAAAAAAATATAATTTTCTAATATATAAATCATATCCAGTCAACTAAGCCTCCCATTAGCAATGATATGAAAAACAAATTTAGCAAAACATTTTCTATTGAAATAAAATTTTTGAAAAAGTTTTTCCCTGAAAATAACATTTTTGACAAAATTTTCTCTAGAGAAATTTAAAATTTTTACAAAATTGTCAAAAGAAGATAAACATTTTGCACAAAAATTTTCATAATAAATAAAGTTTTCTTACAACATTTTTTGCGGCACAATTTTCTATAGTAAATGAAAAATATTGGCAAAAATTTTCTAGAGAAATAAAAATTTTGGAGAAAAAACTTTTCTAGAATTGGACAATTTCGACAAAATTTTCTATATGAAATAACATTTTGCATAAAATTTTTCTAAAATAAACTAAATTATTTGACAACATTTTTCTAGGCGAATAAAAATTTTTGACAACATTTTCTAGAGAAATAAATTTTGAACAAAAATTTCTAATATGGGCTGTAAATTTTGGACAAATTTTTCTAGAGAAATAAAATTTTAGTCGACACATTTTCTAGAGAGAAATAAAATTTAACAAAATTTTCTACAGAGATAATAATTGCTGACAAAAATTGTTTAAAAAAATTGACCAAAATTTTCCTATAGAGGTTAAATTTTACAAAGGTGATTCTAAAAATGTAAATTTTGACACAAATTTCTATAGAAAATAAATTTTGTCAAAATTGTCTATGGATGGTAAATTTTAATGAAAATTTTTCTAAAAGCATGTAAATTTTGACAAAATTTTCATAGAGAATAAAATTTTGACAAATTTTTTACAGAAATAGAAAACTTTGGACAAGCTTTTTATGATGGATTATATTTTGACTAAAATTTTCTATAAGAAATAAAATTTGTTGTTGCTTTTTTTAGATATTCAGCTTAAAACCATGCCATGACTAAGCTAAGGTGGTAGCTTTAACCACAACAGAGCAAAGAATGTTTTGTCAAATTTAATTGGGCCAAGCCCGTGATCGACTGCAAAATGGTTTGGATGGACGCACGTTTCGGAATTACCACAGTTCCTCATCAGCATCCTCTACTTGCAGCAAAAACTATCAACAATTATGCGGAATAATTCAGGCAGCTTTCACTGAAACCCAAAAGTGCCACGGGCGTCGGTGTAATGGTTACGCGTATGCCCGCCTTGCATACAGCAAGGTCGTCGGCGTTCGAATTCCTGCTTCGAGGCCCGAAACACCAAACATTTTGTCAGCGGTGATTATCCCACCTCTCAGTAATGCTGGTGACATTCTGCGAATGAGGCGGACACGCCGCTTCGGACTCGGCATAAAAAGGACGGTCCCTTGTCGATTGAGCTAACATGGAATCGAGGGCCCGCACTA
>PGFW01018518.1:18134-28656 GCA_003123925.1 Haematobia irritans | reverse complement strand
ACACAACCCCTAAACCATAAAGATAGGGTAGAGAAAATGTTTTTTTTTTTTTTTTTTTTGGACAAAAGATGGGTAAATATGGCGGATAGATGCTACGCAAAATAGACCGAAAAAACAAACGACACCAACCATGCGGCTCAGAAACTATAGACGAAGCTTTTTCATCTGCATTGTTCACTTCAGAGTGTCCTTTGCGTACGCCAAGTGCAGCCTGTGGGAGATGCTGAGATTTTAGGAGAGTTTTTTGTTATCATTAAATTAACAATTTTTATTCCGGATTTTTATACCCATCCATCATAGGATGGGGGACTATAACTTTGTCCTTCGCTTTGTACACACGATCGAAATATGCTCTAAGACCCCATAAAGTATAGTATACCTTCTGGTCGTAGGTAATTCTGAGTCGATCTACAGCATGTCCGGTCCCTCCGTCCGTGCCGTCTCCGTCAGCCGTCTGTTGAAATCCCCCCACTAACTTCCGAACGAAATCAAGCATCCGACTTAAACTTGGCACAAGTACTTGCATGCGATGTAGGTCGGATGGTATTGAAAATGGGCCATATCGGTCCACTTTTAAGTACTACGCGTCTCGCCCTATATAAAGGGACTCAGATTTGGCTGTGCGACGCCTTCCTAACAGAACATATTTCATCCGATCCGGCTGAATTTGGTATATGCGTGTTGGTATCATGGTCCAACCAACCATGCAAAAATTGGCTCCACATCCGGTCATAATTAAAAGCTCCATATAAACCGATCCCAAAGATTTCGGCTGAGAGCCTTAAAAAGAAGACAAATTGGATCGATCCGGCTGAAATTTGGAACATGATGCTTGTATATGTGGTCTTCTAACACCATTGCAACAAATTGGTCCATATCGGTCCTAAGTAATTCCTATACTCTACCCCATATAAATGCCGATCCCCAGCATTTGGGCTTTGTGGATCCTCTAGATAACATTATTTCATTCGATCCTTCTGAAAACTTGGTAATTGGTGTTGGTATCATGGTTTCTATACGATCAACTCTGCAAAAATTGTCCACATCCGGTTCCATAATTATATATGTATTCCCCATTTATTTTTTTGTAGAAGTATAACCGAGTCCCCCACGATTTGCTTGCGGAGCCTCAAGAGAAGCAGTTTAATCCGATCCCGCTGAAATTTAGTACATGGTATGGTATATGGTCCCTAACACCGTGCAAAAATTGGTCACACGGTCATATTATATAGCGCCCATGATCGATCCCCAGTATTGGGTTGCGAGCTCAAAGAGACAGCAAATTTCTCCGATCCGCCTGAAATTTGGTAATATAGCGTGTAACTGGTTCCTAACACATGCAAAAATTGGTCCACATCGGTTCATAATAATATATACGTCCCCGATATGAAGCCCCGAAATCTTTCCCCAGAATTTGGCTTGCGAAGTCTCCAAGAGAAGCAGAATTTCATCCCAACCTTCGCGGTTTAATTGGAAATTGGGTTAGTATTTGAATCTTTTAACACCGAGCAGAATTGGTCCATATCCGGTCCATAATTTATATTATAGCCCCCGTATAAAACACTTCTCCAGACGGACGCTCCGGAGCCTCATGGAGACAGGCAAAATTATCGACTCTGGTTCCAATTACGGCAGCGTGCGTAGTATCATGGTCCCTAACGAACCCATACCCCAAGAATTGGTCAAATACACAAATTGGTCCCATAACACTCACGGCGGTTCACTAATCATGGTTTTGCCACCGGAGATTCCAACAATCAATCTACCGCAGAATTTTAGTTTCTATAAAGAAATTTTCAAATTTTATTCTAGAGAAAATTTTAAAAATTTTCATTCGGTCATAATAAAGATTTTCATCACGCTTGTCAAAATTTGTATTCTATAGACGAAATTGTTGTGTCAAATTTTATTCTCATACGAAAATTTGTTAAAAAGTTTATTCGGTTCATAATCATGGTATGCCCACTTCCCGAGCCAGAAAATAACCTACCACGATTTATTTCTATATACGATACTTTTGTCCAAAAGTTTTATTTCATAGAAATTTTGTAAAATTGTATCTCTGAGAAATTTTGTCAAAATTTTCTCCTACGAAGAAATTTGTCAAAATTTTATTTATATAGAAAATTTTTTGAAAATTTTATTCTATACAAAAATTTTTGTTTAAAATTATTCTGTAGATAAATTGTCCAAAATTTTATGTCTAACTTGAGTCAACAACTGAAATTCATATACGTATTGGATCCGATCTGTTTTTGATTAATATGTAACCATCGTTAAGGGACCTTACATACAATTAAAAGATGTCGTTAGAGGTTTTTAATGATACCGTTAGCCATGCGCAAAGCTTTACCTCGGGCTAGTACGGTACGCCCCAGCAGCCGCAGCGCGGCGACCGCAACCGTTACGATCTACACCTCGACTCACTCGTGCGCAGCCGGCAGCTCGATTCACCGATCGAACGGTTTCTACCGCCAATCCCCATGGATTGGAGGTACATAAGCTTGCGCTGCGCCGCAACTTACGGCCGTATATACTGTTTTTGTTGTTTTTTCTTTTTTTAAACTGAAAGACATTTTGTTAAAAAATATCGCATTATGGTGCTTCTACGACGATATTTGATAAAAAGTTTGACAAAGTAGCAGGATGTCCAGTCTACTGATACAGAAACGTTAAATACCCCCTTACAACCCATCGTCAACACATGTATCCTTATATTTCAATAAATCGGACAGTTTTTGTTTTTATACCCCAACCACTACCGCGACCTGCGCGGGGTAATTCCAACGCATTTGTCATCCGTCCGGTTTGTAACCCACCCATCAGAATACCCGACCTGACTACAGACCTCAAAGCGTATATCACTTCCCTGCCGCCCGGTCCGCATCGCGAAATTCTGAGTCGATCTGAGCCATCGTCGCCCGTCCCGTCCGGCGTCAGAAAATCACGCTAACGTCGCCCGCCGAAGGAGAACAAGGCTCCCGACTTGAAACTGGCACACGTAGTTGTTACTTACTGAAGGTCCGGATCGGCTAAGTTTGCAAATGGGCCATATCGTCCGCACTTTTTACCGTAATAGCACCCATAAGGAAGACGGAGCCCCCCACCATTCTGGCTTGCGAGGCCCCTAAGAGAAGCAAATTTCATCCCCGCGATCGGTCGAAATTTCTAGGTCACACCCTCTGGCGCTGTTTAGTAATCCCCCCAGCAAGCGCTCCTACAACAACCATCCGCCCCACCATTGTCCATTAATCGGTCCACCTCTTTACGTATACGCCACCCTGTCCCATATAAACGGCACCCCGCCACATCGCTGGCTTGACCCGATTGCTCTCAAGAAGCACAGCAAAATCACAACCAGACCTACGGCTGCCACTTGGTCACCACTAGTGTTAAGTAAATGGTCTCTAACAACCACCGCAAAATTGTCATATCGTCCCATAATTACATATAGCCCCCATCATAAAACCTATCCCTCCCGATTGCTGCGGATGACTACTACAAGAACAAATTATCTTCCGATCAGGCTGAAATTTGTTAATGGTGTTAGTATGCTCCTAAGCAACCATGTACCAAATGTCATAAATCTTGGTCAAACCTTTTAACGTTATAGGCCCCCATCATAAACGGAGCCCCAAATTGCTTCGCGATTGCTCTAAAGAGAAAAGCAAATTTTCATCCCGATCCGGCTGAAATTCTCGTACATGCCTGTCAGTCACCTCACTGGTCCTGACCTCCACACCAGCCGATGGGCACCCCGAAACTATCGCGCTCCACATGCGTTACCTACTCATCATGACACCTAGCCCATACCACAACCGATCCGCCAAGATATTTTTTGATCCCGGAGCCTCTTAGAGGACCAAACTTCATCCGATCCGGTTGAAAGAATTGGTAACGTTTGTTGGTGTGTAGTAGATGGTCTAACAACCATGCAAAAATGGTCCCCATATCCGGTCCATAATTATTATACTACCCCCCATATCTAGCCCAGTACCATGCGGTCCCAGCGCACCCGCACCCACAGGGCGGCGTAAGGCCCACTGAGACTCGCGCCACGCCCGGCCAGCCCCCGCGCGCGCTCGCGACGGCCCGCCGGCGGCCCGCGCTCCCAGGCCCCCCGCCGGCCGCCCACCTAAACCGATCCCCCACAGACTCTGAACTCCGGAGCCCACCAAGATTCATGCCTCGCCGATCCGTTGAAATTTGGTACATGCGTGTTATATGATGCGTCTCCTAAACACCCATCGGAAAAAATTGGACATCATCCGCGCCTCTAATAGTTACCCCTACCTACGGCCCGAAACAACTGTCTCTACATCGTTCTAACACCAAATTTGTCCAAAATTCTTATCTCATAGAAAGATTTCTTGTCCAAAATTCTTATTCCACGCAGCAAAATTTGTCAAATTTATTTCTATACGAAACTTTGGCTCAAATTTATCCTACAGACAATTCCTATCAAAATTGTTAAGTTTCTATACCGACCCAATTTCTGTAAAACTTAATTCTTAATCGCTATCTTGTGGGCCATTCTTCCATACAGTCCTTCACATTACTGCCCCACGGCATCCGAGCCACGCGTCCGAACTCACCTCCACGCGTACTTAGAATCTACAAGCATCACCCGCCTCCGTCCATCGCGCGGCAAAGTCATGCGCGTCCACCCCCAACGTAAGTCCGATGTGCGACGACAGGTCAGTCTCAGGGCTACGGAGCGCTTCACGCCAATCCATCGGTGCGGCGTACATCAACAACGCTTACTCGGCCACACGCCGAATTACGCCGGATGATCACTTTGCACTCTTTTCTACTAACTCTGTGTCTTCCCCCTCTAGTAGCATGTAGCCCACTTCAAATTCCTAGTTACTACGACTTTGTCAGCTTCATCTCCAACACAGACCAACACAACGGCCGGAGCGACACGCCGCAACGCACCGAGCAGATCATCGTACCCACACACCAAATCAAGACCTCCCACACCTTTAACGTCGGCTGAACCCTGCGCCCCTAGGGGTGGCGAGCACACAACTGGCTTACGTTCACCACCAACATACTCGCTACCCGCGCGTGCAAGTCCTCGGCCACCGCCGAAGCCTTCGCATGTACGTCCTCCACCATGGAGTTCGTAGAAACTTCTAGCTGAGACTGTCATACCGACAATCGATATTACTTGGGTTGCGATAACCTTTGCCGATGGACAGGGTAATCTTAAAACTTCGAATACCGTAAATATGAAACACACAGTATCCATACCGTAATAATATTCAGACAAATTAAACAGGGCCCACTAAAATTACGGTTATAATAATTAAGTTTGACAAAATTTTCCTATAGATAATAAATGACAAAATTTTCTGAGGAAATAGATTTGACAGAAATTTTTATAGAAATAAAGATGTGACAAATATTTTCTGTAGGAATAAAAATTTGACTAATTTTTAAGACAATAAAATTTGACAAAATTTTCTTATAGAAATAAAATTTTGCTAATATATACTATAGACCGATATCGGACCAATTTTGCCATGGTGTTAAGAGACCATGATACAACACCATGTACTCAAGCATTCAACCGGATCGGAGTGAATTTTTGCTTCCTCTAAGAGGCTCCCGGAGTACAAATCTGGGATAGGTTTATATGGGGATATATATAATTAAATGTACCGATATGACCAATTTGCATGGTTGTTAGAGACCCATATACTAACACCACGGTAACCAACATTCAACCCGGAATCTAGGGATGAATTTTGTTCCTCACTAAGAGGCTCCGGAGTTCAAATCTGGGGATCGGTTTATAGGGGGGCTATATATTAATTCTGAACCGATGTGGATTTCTGGCCACGCTGTTACGAGACCAATACTAACCGACCACCAACTGTACCTGAAATTCTCAGCGGACATCCGGATGACAGATCGCTTCTCTTCTACCCAAGCAACCTCGCACAGCCAAGATTCTGGGGGTCCCGTTATACTGCGCGCTATACCTAAACAGTTGACCGATATGGACCAATCTTGTACATCGGTTGTTAACGCACCTATAACCTGAACACCATTTACCCAAACTCCACGATCCCGGAAGAAATTTGCGTTTCTCTTAAGGATCCGCAAGCCAAAATCCGGGGATCGTTTACATGGCTATATCGGTACATTATGGACCGATGTAGGACCAGAATTTTTATGCGGTGTGTTAGAGACCATAGTACTACATCACGTAACCAAATTTCAGCCGCGATCGGTGAAATTTGTTCTCTTTAGAGCAATCGCAAGCCAAATCGGATTGGGTGTTTATATGGCGAGCTATACTGTAAAAGTGACCGATATGGACCCAATTTTTTGCGCATGGTGTTAGAGACCATATCAAGCTACACCATGTACCAAATTTCAGCGCCGGATCGAATTGAACATCTTGTCTTCTCTTAAGCGCCTCGCAAGCCAATTTAGTGCGTCCGTTAATGGCGGGCTCATACGTAAAAGTGGACCGATATGGCCCAATTGTGCAATACCATGCCCGACCTTACATCATAACAACTTACTTGTGCCAAGTTTTCACATGGGGGTCCGATACGTTGTTTCGTTGAAGTTACGTGATTTCAACAGCGTCCAACCGGCGAGACGGCGGACGCATGCTCAGATCGACTCAGAATTCACCACACCAGAATATATATACTTGCTATGGGAATCTTAGACGCAATATCTCGATTGGTAGTATACCAAATCGAAGTGACCAAAGGTTAATATACCCCCATCCTATGGTTGGAGGGTATCAACAACAAACAACTGTCCGATTTATTGTGACAATAATAAAAGATGACATGTGTCTGTAGACGATGGGTTATTAAGTGGGGTATTTAAGTTTTGTATCAGTAAGGAAACATCCTCTACTTGTATCAAATTTTACTCAAGATAGTCGTCGTAAACATAAATCGCGATATTTTTTAACAAATAGTCCCGTTTCTAGTTAAAAAAAAAAGAAACAACCAAACAAGTATATACCTGCCGTAAGTTCGCCAGGCCGAAGCTTATGTAACCTCCATTGCATGGATTGCGTAGAAACTGTCATCTAAACACTGCCATGCCACAATCGAATTACTTAATTGCGTAACGCTTGCGCATGGCAAGGTATTTAAAACCTCCTAACGACCCATCTTCAAATTCGTATTAAGTCCATACGTGGTAACTATTAATCAAAAAAGATCGTCCAACTACGTTACGCTACCGCACCCCTCAGCTTTGAAGCAAACTACGACCATCAGAATTTTTGACCAACAATTTTCTAACAAAACTATAAATTTAACAAACATTTTCCCTATAGATAAATCGAAATTTTCAAAAGACATTTTCTCATAAGAAATAAAGAATTTTGACAAAAATTCTTCAATGAAAGAACTTATTGACAATTATCTAACAGGAAACTTATACATTTCATGAAATAACTTATTGACAAAATAATCGTTAGAACAGAATCAATAAGAAAATAACAAAATAAAACCGAAAAAATTTTAACAAAGATTATCTATAGAACATACAAATTTGACAAAATTTTTCCATACGAAATAAATTTGCGAAGATTGCCATGATTCTCGACGACATCCTCGAAAAAACTTTTTATATGAACACGACTATAAATTTTTAACGAAATTGTCTCTAGAAATAAAATTTGAAACAAATTTTTATAAACAATAAAATTTTGTAGATTATTGCGATTGAGCTCTAGTTGCAACCCATGATTTTCAAGGGGCAACCGATAGACCCATTTTTGTGTAGTTTGACCCAATTTTTTGTATGGTCTGTTAAGCGACGCATATACTCAACACCACGTGCATAATTGAACCATATCGATGAGATTATTTCTCCGTCCAAGGAGGCTTCCGAGGTCAATATCTGGAGAATGTTTTAATTACGGGCCATATATATACATTAAAGGACGAATAATGGACCTAAATTCTGGCACGGTTGTTAAAGTAATAATACTCAAACCAAAATGTTTCCAAATTACAACCGGACTGGATGAAATTGCTTCATCTTGAGACTCTCGCAACCAATCTGGGCGATCGTTCATATGGGGACTATACCACGCATGTTATAGAACGCGACGTGGACAACTTTTATCATGGTTGTAGACAACATCAACCAGTAACTACAATACGTACAAATACAGGCGGAGCATCGTTGAAATTGCTCTCTATTATTGAGGCTACGCAACCCATCAATCTTGGGCGATCGTTTATATGGGCGCTCCTATTATATAATATCGATGCGACCGATGGACCAATTTTTGCACGTTGTTCTAAGAACCGATGATACCAACCTACCAATGTAGCTCAACTCAGCCCGCGCAGTCGGAGTTAACACATCTGCTTCTCTTGAGGCTCCGCCGCGAAGCCAAATCTGGGATCACGTTGATATGTGGTGAGGTAATAAATTATAGAACTGAGTATGGCAATTTTGCATGATGTAGAATACCATAACGCCTTTTAACTCACCCGGGGGGGATGATGTGAAAGATTACTTACCCATTGTGCCTTCAAATATAAATGTACTTTTTGTTGGCATTGCCCAAGAGCACAAATCACATGTTGTCAAGCCATCACTCAATACGGGCTCATCCACAAAGAATGGTGGCCGAGGTGGTGGTGGTACAAAACGTCCATTCCAAAGGCCATTTTCACTGGCATCGAATGCCATTGGTGAACCGAACAAATCGTTGTCATTGTCATCGAAAATATCAAATGATAGATCCCGAAAATTATTGCTAAAATCCTCAGCTGAGCTGGCTACCAGACTTTCGACTATGGGCGGACTATAAGAGGGATAGAAGTCAGAGGATGATGCTACCGCCGCGGATGATGGAAATGGCAACGTTGACGCTGACGATGATGATGATGATGACGACGACGACGACAACAAGGACACAAGAGGATGTTAATGTTGATGTGAAAGCTGTCGTTTTCGTTGGTGAGGAGGAGAACGATGACAAGGATGTAGATGATGTGTAGGAGGAGGAAGCCGAGTATTTTGTGCCATGGCCAGACGTTGTGTCATCGTTATCACCCGGGGATAAGGATGCTGATGTTAAAGGCAGGAAATTCGAAACTACTACGGAAGCTACATGGGATATAGAGGTTAAACCAGTAGACCTATTGATTTCAGGAGCTAATATAGTGGATGATACCGCCGCCGCGTCTGTCACTGGGTCGGCTGATGACGATGACATTGATATTGCGCGGGGTGAGTGTAAACGTTCTTCTAAAGAGGGCAACAATATGGTATTATTGTAGTGATATGCTGTTGATAGAACTGCCCTTGCTGCTGCTGCCGCCAACGATTGTGTTGTTGATGTCCCCGCAGCCATAGCTCTTAAGGTACTGAGCACTTCAACTCTTTTGCGATGAGCTATGTGCTTTTTTGTTCGTTTTTTTTTTCTTCTTTTCTTTTCCGGTCAGTTATTATCGATGACGTGACTTTTTTGTATTCTTCCTTTATCTATCGACACCCTATACTGGGAGCTGGTTTCCCGGTCCTTGTTCGATGATTAAGGCATTGCAGAGTTATGTTTGAACTAAAAATAGAATAAAAGAGAATAGAAAAAAACGGATTAAATTTCTGTTTGACCCACAGATTGAAAGAAGGTGAAGGATAGTGGTATAGCTTTAGTTACATAGGAAATATGTGGAATTTAATGAAGCTTGTGTTCGCTGGATTTAATAATTTCGTTTTTTTTTTGCCATAGTTAGACTTCGTAACAAAAAAATTTATTTCATGCGAACAAATATCAGTCGTAGGTTATCTCATTTACTAAATACTATTTTGCAGGCCTCCATAGGTCTCATGAAGGTTTAGCCCTGTATATGGAGTTAAGCTTAGTACTTATTGCATCACCCTCGTGCAGGGAAATTAAAGGTTGGTTCTACTCTAAGACGAAATACCTTATATTTTGTTACATGATTGCCGAAGGGACCTTCTCTTAGCTCGAATTTATTCAATATTATTTTCTCCCAGGAGAGGAAGAAGGGCGGAGAGAACGAGAGCGGGCGCCCACGAAGGGAGAGGCCGTTTTTAGTTTTAGTTACACAGGAAATATGTGGAATTTAATGAAACTATATCCACTGCATTCTTTAATAGTAAAGGCCAATAGAACTTTATTTAATTTTTGTGACATTTTTACACTGATAGAAAAAGTTTCATTATATCAACGAAATGTGTCGTTAAAATTAAGCCAACGTAACAAATTCATTAATACAAAGAAATTTTTCATTATCATGACGAATTTTCTGTTAAACAATGAAACGTTTCGTACTATTTACGAAAGTTTTCATTGGCATAATGAACATATTTCGCTGTATCAATAAAAAACTGTCGTTGGCTCAATTTTAATGAAATTTTATTTGTGCGTAACTTATTCTACCAAATCAAGTGTGTTAGTAAAATTAAGTTTTTATACCCTCCACCCTAGGATGGGGGTATATTTTCATTGCTTTTTCTTATTAGTGTAGCAGAAAGCGTGTCCTGGTAATTT
>PGFW01018502.1:19752-30307 GCA_003123925.1 Haematobia irritans | reverse complement strand
ATCAATCACATGTATTGTCGCAAATTTTTTAGAACAGGTCATTTGCTCTTTAATGGTGGTAAGTTTGCAATCTGCTGTAAATTATGTGCGAAGTCCATTGCATTAAAATGCCTAGAGGGGCGACGTGCGAACATCGCACCGCCGCACAAAACATGCCCAAGCCCCAGCAACATTATGTAATTCACAGAAATTTAGGCGAAGAAAGACAAAAATATAAAGCAGGGAAAATGCCCAATTTTGAGACAACGGTGAGGCACATGAAAGATCATCCGCCCATCATACAATCGCTTGGCCTTGATATAAAAATGTAAAAGATATTGGAACCAATGATCGATAAATATTACAGTGCACCTCGCGGCTTAATGTGCAAACACCGCCTTTACGTGGAACCACTCTTGTTCTTACACTAACTCACTCCGTAACGCCCTGAAAAACTATGAAATTTAACATTAAAGGCAGCATTCACATAGCCACAATACTGATTCAAATACACCTTTTACGGAAACATTTTTGGTGATCCAAGTATTAAAGGTTTAAAAAGAGAAACGGATGGATTGTGCTGCCCTCAAGTCGGAAAAGACAACTAGAGTTACAACCATCGATCGCATGCAGCGATGCATTCAACCAATAATTAAATCGAGCAGCTGTAATACAATGCTTGATATATTGCGAGGAATTTTTCGTTTCGAAATAATGTGCTTGCTTGCTGACGTGAAACAGCAAAAACAAGTCTATACGCAGAACCCATTAATGCAAGCTCGCCGTGGACAATAATGTTGCGTGGTAACCTATTTCTCCTGGACCGCCCACCTGTATGAACAGGCGGAAAATTTTGTCATTTCCTTTATTTTGGCCACCGATTCGAATCAAGATGTGACATAGCATCTGTGCGTTAGCATTCATCCGCGAATTGCGGCTGACACTTCTGGATGCTCGGTCGTTACTGCCACATTCCTGCGCTTAATTGCCATTCAATTTTAAACAATTTCGATGGGCAGTTCGCGAACTTCCTTTAGCCTAGCACAAAAAAGCCGCGGTATAACAGAAAAAAGTTTAAAAGTGTTTGGAAACTTCCATATCTTGTTTATGAACACGTGTTAAATTTTTGTTTCGATCTTTGGGCAAACTCCTTCATACCGCCAATATGTTTACAATGGAAAAATTAGCAAATCGAAGCTGCTGTCATTAAATATTTACATACAAAAGGTTTATCGGGACCAAGAATTCATAAATGATAATGCGTGAATTTGTGTTAGGTGAAACGTGCTCTTCATATGCCAACAGTTAGAAAAATGGCGTTGCCTGAATTTTAAACGTGGTCGCTACAAGCATTGGAAATGATCACGTAGTGCGGACGTCCAAAAACTTGCAACAACAACAGAAATTGTAGCCAAAGTGCATGATCACTCGGTATTAAATAATCGCAGATTAATAAGTTGCGTGAAATCCTGCCTGATATCAAGGCGCCATCTCCAAATGATCGAGGTCCAGTTTAATTTTCTGCATGAAGAACTACAGATGAAAAAAGCTGTTCTGCACGATGGCGTGCCGCATTTGTAAACAGTCGATTCAAAAAACGCCATAAGAATGAAACATTTCTCAAGCTTGTTTTGCGATCGGTTTATTAAGCGAAATTAAAATGGCATTTAAGCGTCGTTTCATAAAAACTGTTGATGGGACCATGGATCCACCACGATCACCTCCAGAAGACAACGACACAAATCCAAACAATGCGTGGACTCAAGCTGTGGAGGATGTGCCCCAAAGGAAAACAAAAATAATTCAATTCGGCTTGGTAAGCATATTGCGCAACGGTTTTTTTTGGAACCTTCAAAGGTGTTTTTATTGATTGTCTAAATCTGCATAAAAAGGGTAAAACAATAAATTAAGAGTACTATATGCAACCCCCCCCCCCCATTTTGGCATCAATTAAAATGTACAAAATTCAGCAGAAAAACGTCCAGGCTTACAACACAAAAAATAATTTTTCATCAATTACAAACCGCCAGCGCCCCAAGAGTGCTTTTACACAATTGCAGATAAAAATCAACGAATTAAAGTACGGAGTTGGCCTTGACACACGCCACCCTTATTCTCCTGATTTAGCTCCCAGTGACTTACTTGTTCCCATATCTAAAAAAAATTCCTTGCTGCGCCAGTGTTTCACCTCAAATCGAAAAGCAATTACAGATCTGTAAACCCTATTTTTTTAAAGACCTTGAAATGAACAACATATTCTTTAATCAAGGCGATAGAATTGGCCTAGAAAAGCGTTGGGGACTAAGTGTAATTGAAGTTTTCAGGAGATTATATTGACAAAACTAAAAAATATTTTTTGAAAAACCTAACTTATTCTCTTTCACTTCTTGATAGAAGAAGTTTCCGAACCGGCCTTGCGTAACTGATACTCCAATATTCAACTACTTTCCCGATCCAGTTTAATTGGAAAAATTTATTGACTGCCAATGCAAGCTCAATGTTTGGGATGAAAAGCACAATGCAGTACAAAAAAATCACTTGAAGCACATTTACTTCACACTGAAGGATCTTCGCCGACAGTAACAAAAATCTCTTGGCGGCTTTAGAAAATGATATTTTGCGCAGGCGATTCAACGCCCAGACGGCATGCCAGTAATATCCCCGTGGAACGCCTGCAAGATGAAATCGACAATGCTCTTGCCTGAAGGCCGTCACCTTTTAGGAATAACGTAAAAACATTATCGCCTATACACTAATTGATGAGAGTTTCAACTCAGAATGATGAAAGTGCCGGCACCAATTTCCAAACAATTGTTAGCTGTTGGTCAAATGGCAACAAGTCCCAGTTGATGAGACATCTGGCATTAATCTATACCTTACCAACTACTATTGCCGATTTGTAGACTCTCAATTAGCACCTTATTGAAACTTTCTTTCCAAAACATTTAGTGCAGAATTTCAGTTATTGGTTAAGTCAACGAGCAATTCTTGCCACAAAGAATAATTACCCTATGAGACAAAATTGGCCTGCAAATATTGCCACTGACGCGACCTATCATAGGACGGTACTGGAGACTCCAGTTGTCGCAGGTCTTTTACAATAGGCATCATTTTAATGAATTTCCATCAACTCGCTTGTAATGAACACTAAAGTGTTTATCTAAATTATTTCAAAAGAAATATCCATTTTTCTATGTAGGCAGAGAACCAAGTAGTGATAAAAGCGGAGCCATCCAATGAGCTAGCCAATAAGGTCGGTTGGGGGGTCGTTTCCCACCACTACACGGAACTCCCAGTTCAACATTACACCAATAATATTTTAGGACTCCCCTGATTTCATTTACGTCTACAAGTGCGACCAAAGCGACACTTAAATAAAAATAAAACAAGAAGCCCCGAACAATCTAGTTATCAAAACAATCTGAAAAAAAAACTTAATCAAATTGGATATTACCAAAACATTTTCCTAAATTTCATAGTTAACTCCTGGTCGTTAAGTGCGGAAGTAACCTGCACTCATAAAACCCACCCATCCATGGTTCAGATGGCACAAGACTTTTTACGCAAACCCCAGAATTTGAAAGGCTCTAGAAAACCAACTAATTTACGCTCATGCATTTTTGTAGGAAAACTCTCGCATCGATTGATTTACGCACTTCATAAGTAATACTTTCGATTTATTTAAATACATTCATTAAATTTTAGACAGATACAATGTTCATCCTTTGTAAAGAAATTTTAGACAGACTATTAAATTCAAACTCAATCAAACAACATGTATAACATACTATTCATTATATATTGTATATAGGTATGTTCCTTACTCGGAAATATATAATATAAAATTTCATAATCATTAAACAATATTAGAATTATACTCATTTTTTTAGGAAAGAAAAAAATCTATCTAAACTAACACTAACACGAGTGAATATAAAAATTTCGCTAACCAAGGCAATATGACCCTACTTTCATTGGATAGGTATACAATGAAAAAATTAAGAAAGTTCAAAATAGAAAATGGCTATACAAATAGAAAAAAAAATCAACACTTAGCAAAAGCAAAAAATTCATAATTACTCATCAATAAATGATTCATAAAGCATCAAACGGAATTCACATGAAATTCTCAGTAAGAGGCAAATATAAAAACCAGAAAAGAGTAACATCATTATAAATCACTACTAAAACACTTCTCTTCATTCACACTTCATTCACCAAACTCATTGCCTCAGAGAGAATCGTTATACAACAGTCTCTGTGAACTGAATAAACACTTTAAAGTTATGGTTGAAATAATACTACGGGCACATTAAATTTAATTTTGTTTGTGTTTTTTTTTTTTTTTCATTAGAGAAAACGGTTTTGTGAATGAAATTGCTGAGGAGTGTGGGAATTTGTCGCTCAAAAGCGAGGGCCTCACGTAACAACAGAATTTTTTATCGCGTAAATTTGCTTTTGAGCAAAATTTCGGGCGACAAGACTTTCCTCGGCCTGATTTTGAAGGGTCGGAAGTTCCGCCGTCCTTAGATCTACTACTGTTTTTCGATTAGCGCTTCATATGCCTCTTTTATACGTTCTTCGGAAATCGAATCTCAACGACTTGCAGGTGATCGCTCTTTTCTAGAAATTTTTGCACAGGGCTTCGCTCCCAACATTTTCACATTCTTTAAAAGGGTCATACGGGACGATCCATGAGTTCATCATCATTAAAACCCATACAACAGCATAATACTGGGGTGAAACATTGATCGACTGGCTGAGCGACGTCGAACAAATTTCGCAGATCGAACAACTTAACTAAGACACTAACTGTGCGTCCCCAAAGTCTATGATCGGATTTTCATATATGCCCTAATTTCCTTGCGATTAATGAACGATTTAATGCGGTTCTTGCAGGCATTGGCCTGTGGTGAATAGAAACGCAGTATACATAATGCGGCCGTTAAAATGCCATAAGCGCGTTAAAATGCGTTAAATTCATTTTGATTTCGAATTGCGGCTGCCATTGCTCAGCTTACGATATACTTGCAGCGGTACCCCATATACATGAATATACTGTTTCCCAAATAATCCTGTATATTGGAAGAAGCTAAATTTCCGTAAGTGGACACAGCTTATGGTGAAATTTCGCGACATGATGGTCACAGCACAATTAAACAATCCTATGATACCCTGATTTGCTGCGTGGATAGGGACCCAATAGGTCAACGTATAGGCGTTGGAAAGGACGAATAGAAGTTGCCTGATTTCCCATGGAAGGCTTCATAATAAAATTGGGATGTTTACAGGTCTTACAGACCTCACAAGCTCCTATATAACTTCTAACGTGGCGCACCATGCCAGGCCAGTAGAAGTTTCTTCGAATCAAATCCAAGGTCTTTTGAATACCTCCATGGGCACATATGGGTGAATCGTGAGCTCGACGAATGACCTGATCACATAAATTTTTGGGTATCCACAGCTCCCACGTTTGTTGTTCTTGGGTCTCATTACCCCGGCAATGTTCTGTTCTGATGTAGACAAATTTGTCTACTACTCTTATATCAGGATATGAGCTTGGGCTGTTCATGATTTTGTCCCTCAGTGTTTGGTAATCATCATCATCGAAATGCGGAGATGCCAAATCAACTTCAGGTTCTACCAACTGCAATGCATCGACTTCTAAACCAGGAACTCGTGATAGGGCGTCTGGAACTATATGCTCCTTTCCTTTGCGATGACTAACTTGGAATTTAAAGGATTGCAACTCCAGCACCCATCTAGCCAATCTACCAGTTAGATTCGGCTGCCGCATTAACCATACAAGACTTGAGTGGTCGGTTACTACTTCAAAGTCTTGCATTTCAATGTAGCACCGAAACTTCCTGATAGCCTCGACTGCCGCCAGACATTCCACTTTCTGTGGACGCTATAGTTTCGCTGCGCTGATTCATTACGACTCATGTAGGCAATAGGCCTCTTCATGATTTTCGTCGTCAAGTTGAACCAGCACAGCACCTAAATCGCTAGCGTCACAGTGTAGGAAAATATTCCGGTTGAAGTCGGGGTTGCTAGAATAGGGCTGTTAAAAGAGATTTTATCTTGTTGAATGCGAGATCAGCCTCCTTTTGTCAATTGAATTTCTTTTTGGTGGAAAGCACCTCCGTTATAGGAAATACCACCGATGAGAAGTTTTCAATAAAGCGGCGGTACCACCCCGCAAGTCCAAGAAATCCTCGAACTTGTTTGAGGTTTTTTGGTACCGGCCACTTTTGAATCGCACTAACCTTATCCGGGTCAGTGTGTTCCACCATTGCCGATTACATAGCCAAGGTAGTTTACCTTGGTGACACAAATTGGCCTTTAGATATATTCAGAGTAAGGTTAGCCTTACGAAATTGTGACGCTATTCTCATCAATACCTCCATATGGGTGTCGAAATTGTCCGAAACATAACAAATCATCTAAATACCCAAAAGACACTATGGCGGAGATCGCTGGGGATGATTTCGTCCATCAGCCTGCACATTGTCTGGGGGGCGTTACAAAGCCCAAAAGGCATAACTCAAATTGATATAACGGCCTCCCAGGCACTGTGAAGGCTGTAAGTGCTTTGGACGAATCATCCAAAGCGATCTGCTAATAGGCGTCTTTCAGATCTACTTCGTTATGAGATTAGCTTTGGGTAAACGAGCAAAATTTCCTTCTATGACGGCAAAGGGTATGATCCTTTTTGTCACAAATTAAGTCTTCTCGCATCCAAGCACAGTCTTACTTTTCCTGGTTTAATTACAAGGCGCATAGGTGAGCTCCAGCGGAAGTGGAAGGCTCAATCACTCCCAAAGCGAGCATCCGATCCACTTCTTGGAACATCACCTTTTCAACGGCCGGTGAAACCGGATAAAACCGTTGCTTAACCGGATTCGCCTCGCCAACATTAATATTATGTTTAATAAGAGATGTCCTAGCCCCTGTTTTCGAAATTGGGAAACAGTGCTTTGACGGCTTCCAATTGCTTCAACTGGGTAGCTGAGAGAGGATAAAATATGTCATCTCCACCCGTATCCGAATGATCGGAGCCAGCTACATCGTTAATGGTATTATCCAGTTCAAATATATTATGTAAATCTGGATTCAAGCCTTGAAAAGTAAACAGATCTAAGTCCTTTTCAACATTTGCCAAAACCTTAAATTCTCTGCAGAAGTCTATTCCCAAGATGACTCGCTGAGATAAAGATGGGACAATAAATAATCGCAATGTTTTTGTCTGACCTTGAAACAAACATCGGTGTCTATACAACCTTGAACTACTTGGGATTGCCATCAGCGGTTTTGACAAAAGTCTTAAATCTGGAAAAATCTGAAAATTTTGAAAAGTCTTTTCTAGCCAAATCCGAGCCAATGCAACTGACATTGGCACCGGTATCTATTAGTCCGAGTTCAGTAAATTTCAAGAAATTTTACCTTTGCGTAATAACGCATGTCCGTGGGGTTAGATACTTATCGCAGAAATATGTAATTTCCCATACTCTTGCGTATCTCCCAATATCTTCGCAAACGTAACGTTGAACGCTTAGGCTTAGATATCGTCGAGATTGAAAAAAATTGAATTATTAAAAATAGCATTTTTTTTTCGAGATACCTTTCCCATCTTTTATGATATTGGAAGTGGCGTATTCGTTTGTGAAACATCCCCAAAATAATAAGGAGAAATTCGCGTATCTTCGTCCTGTGAAGGTCTTCTTAGAATAGAATTCACAGGTCTTTATACCCGCAATAGGTGGTGATATCGTGTCCAATTCTTGATTTATTTTGTTGTTCCCTTTTTGGAACAGGATTCTCCAGTTTTTTGACAAATTTCTTAGGAGAACATCTTAATACAATTTGGTTTATACACTTTTTTGGCCGCGCAGCCGTAGCAAAAGATTTGTCTGTCCTCGAGACAATCCTGCCAGTGATGTCCTAGGTTGTCACAGTTCCAACATATCGAACGTACGTTATGTTTTTCTAAAAGCTCAACAGAAATACATGACCTGATCAGATATTTGTTCATGCTCCTGGGGTAACTCAACTTCGGCTACATGTCTACGTGGCATAAACGTATTTACAGTTCTACCCAGAAGGCTGCGTTTGACATGTTCGTCATTCAAAAAATGTTCCCTTACCTGCACAAGTTTACGTAGTTCAGCTATAGATCGAACAGGGACATACAAAAGCTCCTGTCTAATATCCGGTCGTAAATTACGGTAACTATTTCTATCAAATCAGTCTCGTACATTGGAGATGGTAATCGATCCATCATATGGCTTCAAAATAAGTGTCAAAATTCTCACCGGGTTTTTGTCTACGATTTCGGATTTCCTTCACGAATATCATAGGCAGTCCTACAGTCCTATATTGAGATCGAATACTCTCACAAAAGATTCCCATTGGATAGATTGGACCTGTTTTCGGTATCGCCAATACCAATCACGGCCTTATCTACCAACAATATCTGAAGATTTTTACAAATAATGTTAAAATCATCCATTAAAAGTGTCGTGAGTTAAAGATTGGACTCTGTACAGAAATATCATTGACATTTAAATCCATTAGGGCGAACGTCGAATCTGACGTTCCAACTTTGAATTATTGCGATAATCCTGTCTGAAGTAAAATTGATCTTGAAGAACTTGGAGATGTAGAAAATATATTTTGGTTTGCGTTATTATTAGGTGAAGGCAATCTATCTTTGTGGAATTGGATATCCGGACTCTGGCATCGATGTGGCCGCATGATCAAACTCGATTTGCTAATGGTCCTAAAGACGGATTTCCAGGCATTTGATGAGCAGGGATTAAATTCATATTGCCTAGCAATCTTATCAAAGTCTGTTCAATCATTCGATTGATTTGGGTGTAAAATCTATTTCCCCTGAGATCTTTTGACAAGGCTCAGAACGATTTTGATTAACCTGTATCTTCATGCAATCTATTTATTCCTGCCAGGTGTCCCCACTGGATCCTCCTGGGTGCATCTAAAATGAAGAATTCTGAAATTCCATTTGCAAAGTACGGCTACGAGTCTGATAGTAAGCCTTGGCTCCACGTCCTTTTCCCCGTGACTTACTACTATGATAGTTTACGCTACTTCGATTTGGCTCAGCATTATTTACTTCGCCATCCGTTAACCCACTAATATCATTCGTCGAAATACATATTTTTTCAGCTCTGAAATAAACTCGACATTGGTCGCTTACATATGGGACATTCCGAAGAAGTACCCAGAAAAAATTCTCAAATACAAAGCAGATGCCATAAGTATGAGAGCATTCTGTCAAAATTTAACATTCTTGGGACGCCACTTAATTGGCTTCGAGCCATAGAAGTAGCAAGTAAAATCATTAGAGTCAGCTTCAGCAGCTGAGGCAAAACATTTCGGACCTGGCGAGGGGGTGTACGATTTTAATGCATTTTTAACTATCTCGTATTCAAGCCCCCCTCAACGAAATTTAACAAAAATTAAGTCTTACTGCCAAACTAATATTTCGTTTTCCTACCAACAATGAGCTGTAAAAAGCGGTTTCTAGAAAATTTAGTCAATACAGAATATAAATCTTGTCTATGGTGTCTTAAACAGTCTAAGGTAAATTAAAAGATCTTCAACACACCAACTTGAGGAGAAAATTCATTATCCACACCCATCCAACCTAAACGTTATTCGGACAATAAATTTGCCGTGGCTAATATATTGTGATCCTGAGCCAACGATAGGTGTTGAGTATTCTAAGTGAACGAACTTATTTAGACCCTGGCGCTAATATAAAACAGCTTTAAAGTTTAGCCAAAAAATATAAAACTTTCAAATTTACGAAGAAAAGGAAATTGCAAAAAATTAACTGGTTAGTTAGCCCGATTGCTTAATATCACTCAAGTAAGCTACACGATTCCTTAAGATAATTTTGCAGCTTTATTCGCAGCGCAATTATCCTGTCCGCAATTCAGTCTTACTTAAGAAGCTTACAAGATGAAATTTACATATTCTAACACGAAGCCGAAAAGACGAAATGTTCTCTTCCGGCCCCACGTTTTTGGGCGCCAATTAATGTAATGACCACTAAAGTGTTTATAAATTATTTCAAGAAGAATATCGCATTTTTCTTATGTAGAAGAGTACCAAAGTAGTGAGAAAGCGGAGCCATCAATGCAAGCTAAGCCAAATAAGTTCGGTTGGGGGTTCGTATTCCCACCAACTACAGAACTCCAGTTTTCAACATTACACAATAATATTTAACTCCCTGTTTTAATTTTACGTTACAAATGAACGAGGGACAAGCGACACTAGATATAAAAAACAATTACAGCCCGAACAATCTTAGTTATCAAAAAATCATTGAAAAAAAACACTAATCAAATTGGTATTGACAAAATTTCCTAATAATTTCATAGTTACTCCTTGGGTGTTAAGTGGAGTACCTGCCTCTAAGCCCACCCATCCATTTGGTTCTTAATGGCACAAGATTTTTAGAAACCGCCAAAATTGAAAGCTCAGAAACCAACTAATTTACGCTCATTCATTTTTTGTAGAAAACTTCGCATATGAATGTACCACTTTC
>PGFW01018492.1:56376-68916 GCA_003123925.1 Haematobia irritans | reverse complement strand
GCTAGATCATAAAGCCACAGTGGAGGAAAGGAATCCAATTAAACACGCTCTTGTGTGAGTGTCTCTTTTTGTGTAATGGCGTAAAGCGAATTTAGCGAGCATAATAGCTTTAGATTACTGGTTGACCTGGAAAACGTTAACTTAAGCAGTTTGTTAATGTTTTTTGGAGCTAATCTGGTTTGTTCCAACCAATAAGTAAAGTAATCAGAGAAGGTTCAGTGGTTATAGCAACTAGAAGTGCCGATATGTACTAGTACATTTAGTTAAATGTGGTATCACCATGGGCAAAAAAGGGGGGGGGGGGGGGGGGGGGGGGGGGGGGGGTGAATAGTCCTAAGTGAGGCCTAAAATTTAATCGGGCTGCCACTTAAACCCTAACTAACCCTAACCTATCGTTTTGTTGAGGTAGCAACTATATCTGCGAAAACTGATGGGATTTTCGATAGGGAAACATGTGCAACATCTCTCGAAATGATTGCTAAATGTGAAGGAACATTTAGTAGATTTGTTGGATCCTGTATCTCCACAACATATGAATTAAACAAAATAACATTTGGAATGACACTTTTAATTTTCAGGGATACAATGAGGAAAAAAGTAGTGTCAACAGAGCAACATATTTTTTGGCGAAAAGTGAGCGAAACGTGATGTGGGCCTTTAGTTCATGTACAACAGGTGCATATCTTTTTACATAAACAACGATTTAAATCCTTGTCAACAACTGGGCAAAAGAATGAACTGCGCAATTAAATTCAGCAAAATCAACAACTGATTCCCATATAATAAGCGAAAAATATCAATCTGAAAGATTACAAGCGTGGCTACTCAATGAACATGCCATTATACCTTACTGTTGATTCTGGCTTACTGAAATTTAGGTGTAAATTCAATTCAACTCTGACATAGGCACAATCATATTAACGAAAACAATTGGGCAAAATATACCGGAATGTTAAGAAAATTTGTATGGACCATTTGACATACACAGAAATAAATTTCAACGAAACCACTTTTTCCAATTAAAATTTAATTGATTTTAAAAATATTCAATTAATAAATTTAATTGATTCAACAATTTTTTAAAATGAAGCCAGCAAAAATCAATTGCACAAATTAATATAGTATGAACTAATTTTTTAATTTGGATATTAATTTATTGACCGCTTCAATTACTTTTTTAATTGAAATACTAATCATTTCTGTAATTGAAGACATTTCAAATTAAAAAATTTGAATGTGGATCACGAAATTTATTTCGTATATGAATGCTTCAGAAAAAAATGTTTGTGTGTAACGCTGGCTATTAGCAAAATCTTACATAATACCTTGTACTTCTATAATAGGGCAGCGAAAGTGTTTTAGAAACTGTGAATTCCCATGATAAGTGCACAGACTCAAAATAGTTTTATAATGACATCGCTAGTAAATGTAGTCATTAAAAAACGAAGATGAACAGTTATATTTCTTTTTTCATATGCTATAAAAATATTAAATGATTTCGTTTAAAAAACTACTTAAATATCAAGAATCTAATGTTCTACTACACAATATTGCTGGCTTGGTGCTAAAGGGCGCAATGTCAGAAGAGTATTTCAGTTTTGGAGATAGATTGAAGCATTGAATGTTTTTTATTACAAAAACTTATTTTAATCTATAGCAGCCACTGTTTTCATTCCATGACGTAACGTGTTTCATTCCATAGAAGATGATTTTTTCCCATCGTTTTGGTAAAGATGGTAAGGTTAATGTCCACAGTTGACCGTTTTAATGAAAGGGCTTAAAAGTAGATACTGGAGCCTTTAGCATTAACGTTTTACTAGATGAGTTCATAATGACATTGGCCAGCTTTTACGACTTATTTAACCCCTTCGGGTAAAATTTAAAGAAAAAAATTGGAAAACCCCCTGTTTATAATTATGAAAAGAGAGCAAAAAAAGAAAACTAATGCAATGATTACTCAAACAGCAAAAATCATTGCAATTGAGCTTTTTAGCACCAAGCCACAGTTATAAATAGACAAACAAAGAAACCCGGATTTACTTATTTTGTCGGCCCTGAAATTTGCCGCCTGCAATAGGGTATGAAACTTATTCTCCAAGAATAAATTGTCTGAAGTCTGAGAAGAATATTCTTTGCAACCAACGATACGTCTCTGAACACAAACGGCCATTTGAAATACAACGGCATAAAGTAACAATACGACTTTTTAAAACAGAAATCTTCAAGACATTTATCACTTAAATTACAGATCAGTATGTTTATTAAAATAAATCTTTGTACTTTAATGTAGTAATATATAGTTAGGTTGGTTATGGTTAGGTGGTAGCCGATGTATCAGGCTGCCCTTAGACTATTCAGTCCAATCTGTGATACCACAGTGGTGACTTCTTCTCTTATCACTGGAGTGCTGGCCGATTCCATGTTAAGCTCCAATGACAAGGGACCGTCCTTTTAATAGCCGAGTCCCGAAACGGCTTTTGCCACAGTTTGACAGTGAAACCACATAAGAGAAGTCTTTTGAACCTCAGCAGAATAAGCACGCATAGCATTTTACTGAGAAGTGGTGTAATCCACGCTGAACAAACTTGTGGGTTCGTCGAAAGCGAATGAACCCACGACCTTATGTTAAGCAAGCGCGGCATGCTAACCATTGCACGCTTACGGTGCTCCCAATGTTAGTAGATATAAGTCAAATAATGTACAAATCTGTGTTTCCCACCAATGAAGCCAACACTCTCACATATAAGAGTAAATCTTGTTATGTTGGTTTAACAAAGACATAAATAAATACAAATACAAATGAAAGGTATAAGAATGACGAATAATTGGGTCTGTGATAAGTTAAGTGGTTCAAAAAATATCGATGCGAAAAGGCCAAATTTTCAAAAAAAGGCGTTTTACCTTTTCCGCCAGAAAAGTACAAACCATTTTTCTCTCCATGGTCGTATAGATGATACTCTAACGTAAGTAATAAGACCAACTAGAAGAAAAATGCCCGAAAAATGACAAAGTTATAAGAAATTGAGTGAAAATACGATGTCAAATCTGCAAATATTGAGTTATCACCCCTTACAAAAAATGCATCTCTGTGGCCGAGAGGCATTTTTGTGTGAGTGAATTACCATGAAAAAAAACCGGACGTTTTTTCAATGGTTTATACTTTTCTGGCGGAAAAGGTCCATTGTCAAATACGATTTTTTTTTGGAAAATTTGGCTTTTTCGCATCGATATTTTTTGAACCACTTACTCAGATCCAATTATACACGATTATTCGTCATCTTAATATCTTTCATTTAAGTACCAACCAATCGAACATTTCTAACTCGAGATATAATTTGTTTAGTGAAAAAAGAGCGAACAACTAAAAATAACGGGATATCTCAAAAACAGTTCCATAAAAAAATTTTTAAACATGTTTTTCGAATTCAGGAGATCAAATACATAAGAAAAGTCGACTCTCATCAAGTGTACATTTTCAGTGTAAACTAGTGTAATTTGTTGCATACATTAGATAAATCAACTAAAAAAGGGGGGAAATTCTACACAAATGAAGCATAAAAATTTACTAATTTCGTTTATAGCATAAAATAGTTCAGAATTTCTCAAAATTTGTAAACTTTACCAATTATGCGCCCATTTTAAACTTTGTATGACACTAAAGACATTTTTCCTGTTTTGAACTCAATGTTTTCCTTCAAACTAGGAAATTTTTTTTTAACAAGTGAAAAACAAATAATTATGTCTATTAAATTTTCTTCACATTGTCAACAAATTTTTACTTTGTGCAATGGGCGTGGCAGCGCGTTTGTTATATAGTTTAGTTTTCTAAAATTAGAAAAGTTGCCGAAACCGCCTGCAAAGGTCACTGTTTGCGTTTGAAGACGAACAAAAAAGTGCAACAATGATACAAAATCGAAAAAAACAAGTGGTTTGTAAACAAAAGAAATTCGCGGAAATATTTCGGTTTTTAACAACTATTATTAAACACGTTTGGGTTCTATTTTTTTTAATACAGTGCACTCGCGGCATCGTGAACACCGCATAACGTGAACACGCTTTTTCATACACTAACTACTCCGTAACGCTGAAAAACATGAAATTTGAAGTTAAAAGCAGATTCACAATGCCAATTACAATTTCAAATACACCTACTTAATTTTTTAGTGATATAGTTTGGCTTTTTTCGTGAATTTTAATTTTTAATTTAAACTGCTTTATATTTCCACACCCACTGATATTTTCCGATATTTTTTAATTTTTTCATGAAATTAAATTAAGTTTTTAAAATTACTAATAACAAAACTATCACGCTAGAACGTGGAAACCTCCCGCATACGGTTATGTTTTGTTCTGAAATTCGCTGAAGTTCGCTAACGTGAACTCGCTTGGTTTTAATTAGTTCACGTTACCGCGAGTGCACTGTATATTTAATGTCGATTTGTTGTGTCGTGGCAATAACAATTGAAATGTTTTTTTGTGTAAATTAATCACTGTAACCATTTGCACCGTAGACTAGCTACACCCGAAAAAAGTTTACTATTTTTTATGAAAAATGAACTAACCCATAGTAAGAATGACCATGATTTGGCGCCAAAATTTTTTCATCTAGATAAGTTCATGATTTTCTTATAAATTAGTTCATGTATTGCATCGTATTTTAGTTCATTATTACTATGCTGTGGGAAGAATGCACTTACACTCATTCAAAATATTCCTGCCATCCGGAAAAATGAACAATTTTTTGGGAAACCTGAATCAAGAAATTGGTTTGAAATAACCTGTTTGTCAGTATAATTTTCAAAAAAGTAGAGAAATTGAGGAATCAAAGGTACAACAAGCCTATATACAACAAAGAAAATTTTCGTACAAAACAAGTCAATTTTCTATAACCACTAGGATTTTATTTCAAAAATATATATATATTACACAAAACTATGGCTTATGATATACAATAAAGGAAATATTTTTATTCGTACGTTGGATGCAGTTACTTGTCGGTAGTTAGTAATTGCTTCTTCAAAAGAGTAATATTCTATGTTATTAGGACTAAACTAATTAATTTAAATTTCCATGTTTTCTATCCATATGAAAGATATATGTGGCATAAGTTGCTATATTCATTGAATTGTTGGCCAATTTCATCGATTTTGACTAACTTTTGTTGGGCGGATTTGTCTTATAAGCATCTGAAATTGCAAAGTTATACAAAATATAAGAAAAATATTATCAAATTCTATCGTTCATATTGATTTTTAACTTACGGTTTTCAAGAGTATTTCCTAGAGCAAATAAGGATATCAGCTTAGTTAGCATTAAACAGTAAGAATATTCAAAAAAATTACAATTACAAGACCTGTATACCTGCAAGTGAAAATAATTATTTTTAATAAATTGAAATTTTGGTTTTATTAAAAACGAACAAAATACCGTTTATAGAAAAACTTACCACATTTAAAAATCCATCCAGTTGGTACATTATTGGAATCATATCCATGGACTAATAGGACGTTTTTGAAATTATTCCCAGAATATATTTGAAATAAAAAATATTATAAAATTAGACATAATTTTCACTTGTCAGTATAGCATTTAGTATTTAAGGTGGATATTAAGTTCGAGTTTAGAGGCTAAAATCGCAATTTTCATGATAAGTTTGATTTAGTAATCCACTATAAAAATCTTTAGTAATCCACTATAATAATCTTTATAAAAAACTTGGTTTGGGCTATTCTCCATCAAGTTAAATTTAAATTTGTGTTGAAGACGTAATTTTTATACTTTTCTTAGGGATTTATTTTTAATTTTAGCGGCTAAACTCTAACTTAGTACTCACCTGTAGGAATTGCTGTAACATAAAAAAAATATAGATTCAAAAAAATGGTTGCATCTCCAACCTGTGATCCAGATGTAGAATAAATATAGATCATCCTATTACCACTCATGTTGTATATTTTTATGTAAATCAATTAAAAATCCGCACTAATTTTAAACTATTTACAGAAATATACAGTTCCTTAATTTGTTATTTGTTTTTTTTTATCAATAAAAAGAGTTTTTGATTTCTCTTAACATCACATCATTCACTTCTCAGTTTCTAAAATGTTTCGAAATAAATGTATTTTCATTAATAACCAATAATACCGCAAGTACAATTTTGCAAAATTAAAACCACGTGTGCACTTCATAAATGCATCAACAGAACTGAATGCAGCAATAAAACTCAAAGACACAAATAGTCATAAAAGATACATACCTGCCGTAAGAAAAAACAAACTCCATACACACACGATCCCTTTCTGATCTCGCTATTGCAGAAACAAATCTCACCACAAAAAATACAACACACACATCAACGTGTCCAATTGTCTTCCTAGAATCAAAATAACCAACAACAGCATAATGACGCAATACAACACAAACACATCATAACAAAATTTCTAAAGATCCCTACATATGCAATGATTTCATTACTCTCTTCTCACTTCATTTTCCAGTAGCACGTTTATTGATTAGTTGGAATTATATCTATAATTTAAGGTAAAATATATACCAAATTTATGAGGAATCTATAAAAAATATATACACCCGTCAAAGATTATATTAACTACTTTTTCCTACTTATCTCAAAATTTTCAATGTGACGGAAAAAACACTCCAACTTATAATAAAAAGGGTAATCTGATAGGTAGCCATCATACGAATCGGTAATTCGCTTAAGTTAATTTTACTACAAAAAAATTTTCCTACAAAATTTTTTCTTGGTAAATTGTCACCATTTCGTAGTAAGATTTGTATATTGCCCATGTATTTTTATATAGAATCAACGATGCATGTAACGTACTGTGTTGGAAATTATTTTCAGGGAAAAATCCTTCCCATTTCGTAGTTAGTCAAACTAAAAAACATTTACTGAATTTTATAGTTTTCATTTTTAGCTAAGTTAATTTTCGTTGTGGTTACGAAAAATGAACTATATTACAGTAAATTTGTTGAACTATGTGAAAGTTCAAATGGGCCTTAAATTTACAAGACACTTTTTTCTGTGTACAGTTTTTTTGAGAATACTTCAAAGAACTCCATGTCCATGTTCCCGACAGACACTGATCGAATCATAGATCAAATTAATCAAGTATGAAGTCAACTCCTCAAACAATGTAAAAGTGTACATTCGCGTGTTTATTCCCACTCTATAATGAATTTTTCAAACGACGAAACAGCTGCGTCACCGAGAATAAAGACATGATATAATGGGGGATTCCTATGGGCGAAAATCGCCGCACAAAATGCAATCATTGGCATCATTAGATATGTTCAGTGCGGTCGAAAATGATGCATCGTAGTAGCATTTGGAGCCATCACAAAAAGAAGAAAGAACAACAGAAGCCAATAATATAAGTTGAAGGAGTAGGAACAGATGTAGTTCACAGAAAAAGTCTTTTGTAAATGATTCTAAAATTTACTTAAATTTTTACAAAACAATATTTTGTTCTTAGTTTACGTTTAATTTTCCCACCCCAGTGTAATTTTCTATATTCCATTAATGCTCCAACAAATGTATGATGGATGATAATGATAACTAAACAAAGAAAATGTTCGTACATTTCTCTAAAATATGTGAAATACAGTTTCTATATTATGAAGCTATTTATGGTCCCATAAAGATTCGTTATGCGGCGTGATTTCTCAGCTCTGCTATGTTGATCTAATAGAACAAGATATAATAAAGGGTGGTTAAGGATGTTGAATGTGAACCACACCTAAACGCCATTTTTCCCGAATTTTATTTGACATTTATCTATTTCAGACTTACTCTATTTGAACCATGAGGAAGATACAATTCAACAACGTGTTAAATGGTTCCAAGAAATGGCAACAGTGGATGATCAATTTTCGAAGAAAATCATCTTCAGTGATGAGGCACATTTTCACCTCAGTGGATTTGTCAATAAACAGAATTGCCGCATTTGGGCGAATGAGAATCCAAGAGTGATTGTCGAAAAACCAAAGAGTGACTGTTTGGTGCGGTTTATGGGCTGGCGGCATCATCGGGCCGTATTTTTTCCAAAATGAGGCCGGTCAGGCAGTTACTGTGAATGGTGTTCGCTATCGTGAGATGATAACGAACTTTTTATGTCCCGAATTGGAAGATATGGATGTGGACGATAAGTGGTTTCAGCAGGACGGTGACACTTGCCACACAGCTAACGAAACAATGGCTCTTTTGCGCAACAAATTCAATGGCCGTGTTATCTCACGTAATGGCGATGTCAATTGGCCGCCAAGATCATGTGATTTGACACCGTTTGACTTTTTTCTTTGGGGTTATTTGAAAGAAAAGGTGTACGTCGATAAGCCAGCAACAATTCAAGAACTAAAGGATGAGATAATTCGGCACATTAACAGCATAGAACCTCCATTATGCCTCAACGTCGTCGAAAATTTGGACCATCGGATGAAAGTGTGCCACAGAGCGTCGAGCGCCCATTTGCCGATATTTTATTCCACACATAATTGAGTATACCAATATATCATAATAAAATAAAATTACAATAATTTCCTAAATAGTTTGTGTTTTATTCAAAATCAACATCGGCCCTTGAAATTTTAACCACCCTTTAATTATTGGTTTGTTGAATTATCATTCTTGTGATTAGAGATTCAATTGAAACTAGTTTCAATTTAGAAATTGTATTTTTCTGAGTGTATTTGCTTGCAGATGCACTTAAATCACATCAATTCAAATGAGTCGTAAGCTTTTTTGTGGACTTAATACGCTTTTAGATTCTTCACAATCATTGACTTGTGTCAATATTTGTTCAACTAATTATTTTTGCTAATTAAATTGTCAAACACTTGCGAGGGTATTTTGAACTTCATGAAATGCAAGTTCAATTTTAAGAAATTTCCACAAGTTGTACTAAGAAATATTTTCTTTGAAGCTAGAATGGCAATTGAACTTCTGGGAAATATGGAAAATTTTTTAGGGATATATCCATTAATATACTCTCGAGGTATTACGGTATATATTTTTCGATGTTTTGTAGCGGGTTTCAATTGGACGTCGGCCAATATAAAAAATCTGAAAGACAAGTTTCAAAATCATCAGTTGTGGATTAGTCAAATTAAAACCAAGAACATTAAAGGGGAATCTAAACTCAATAAAGGGGGCGCTAATGCCAACTGAACTTTATTTTACTTCATGAAGATTACTTGAATTTAGTTAATTTTTTTTCCAATGTGAACAAATATAGTGCACAGTTTTACTAAAAAAAAAATAAAATAGTTCATATTTTCCTAAAATGGGAAAAGTTTGCTTAAATTGAGTTCATAAGTCTCTCAAATGAGTAAATTTAACCAAAATTGTTCCAGTCTTGAACTTCGTACAGCGCTAAAACATTTTAACAATTTTCTCCTTCAAGATATAAAAATTTTTATTTTTAATAAATTTTCTTCAATTTGACATTTGTAACATGTTGCAATTAGAAAACTATTTTAGTTAAAATTTTCTAAAATAAACCTACATTTTCTTTCGTGGTGGGTTCGCTTTTTTTTTTTTTGTTTTTGATGTATCTCAACCCGTTGAGATGCATAGTCTCATTATGATTTGCTATCAATGGCTCTCCCGTAAGTAAGGGGAACCATTATAGACACAAATGGTTTTTTGTCATTGATCTTACATATTGCTTACTTGCTGCATGATGTTCAACTGTTTATCACACAACACTTTTGGACTTAATTGTTTTCAAACACCACACGCTCGGATGTGTATTCTGATGTAAATTAGCTCACTGTAATATACACAAAAACTTCTTACGCGCAGGGCCTTTTTCAATATCCGGTATATTTGTATATCCATTTTGGTTTTATAGAAGTGGAGGGTGTCTTCCACAAAGGTTCTGCATTCCATTAATTGCCATTATTTTTCCATAAAATGACTAATCTCTTCTGTAATATATTGAACCTTCTCTATGTGTAATATGGTATTTCCTAGGACTGATCTACTGGTGCTAGTCTTTTCATCACTTCTGTCTTATGTTAGAGACAATACTTCTCCAACTCATTGTACCTGACATTATGATAAACGGGCACATGCTACTTCTCTTTTGTCTGTTAATTCTGGCTACTCGGGGATGGTCATGAGAGTTCTACTATACAAGAAAGAGCGGAAGATATATGGTTCTATTACAATTTTCTCTGATCGATTCGCAATTTAATCATTCTATTCTATGGTTACTGCCCATCTATTGTGGTGACGATTGATACCCTTGATCGGTCCATAAACGCCAATTTTTTGTTTTTTCTCGTGCGAGATGGAATACAATTTAGAGTGTGATTTCTGACTGATGTCCGTTCTACGGAACTCTTATCGCTAGATGATGCTCTCTTGTTCAGGCTTACTAGCCAACTTTATTGTTATTTTTTATTCTAATGACTGATAAGGGTATTAAGGATGGGCGGCTCGGTGTCGGAAGTGTTATGGTGGTTAATATAGAGAAATCACCGAAATTTCTCGGTTTTCTGTTTGCATTTACGAATGAATTTTTCGATGGGCTGAGAACTCGCCTTGACTTTCAGGATATAATGAACGAGAATGTTTGAACTGTGTGGTCCTTATTAATTCTTGATTTTTTGTTATTAGGTTTTGGGATTACTGTAATACATATATACGGAATTTTGTTAATTGGGGGCTCCGCTTTATATTTTTTAATTTACGAAAACTTGTGCAAATACTCCATTCTTGGGGATTTTTCTGGAGATGGGGCAATTGGGTGTCTTAGTATTTTTTCAAGTGGTTAGACACGGATCAACCAAGCGGCGCTTGTATATGTCAAGCGAGCACAAAAATAGGAGCCTGCACAGTTTGGAATGAGAAAATTACTGGCTAGTAGACTGAAATGCGTTATGTCTTTGTGACACCCAGATGGTTCCATATTTTTCTGGGGAATATAATCGCTAACTCCAAATCATATAGGGCATAACAACAAATTAGCAGTGAATAAAATTAACATTTCGGAGGAATATAACTGACAGAATTATAGTTACTCAAATCCTACAGAGGAACCATAAAATTTACCTAATGAGGTGAGGTTTAGGCCATTTCCCTCGACCAATGCTATAAACATTTTGGGCAATGTCAAACTGAGGATTATTATGCTGACTAACTAATTTTTTCTTACTGGTTCTACTGGGTGGCATCGGTGTGTGGTGATAAGTGTTGAGGAGTCTTTTCGAGTTTTGTGTGGCCACTATCGGTGTGCTTGGGGTGCATGGATGCATGAACAATGACTGTTTAGAGCAGCACAGTAAGCTAGAAGTTGGAAGGCATGCCGATTTAACGGGATTCCGGGTTATCCCGACATTTTTCTAGGAGGGAGGGTTTGTAACGGTTGCGTAGCATTTTATTTTCCTTTTTGTTGTCGTGGTATGGGCACATTACCCGGCATTACCTCGGTAGCGGACTTGAATCCAGTGCTCTACTGATGTTCGGCAGCTGAATTACCATCGGCATAAATTTGAACTCGATGCGTGAATTGCTTAAAATCTATGAGCGGTGCTATCCATTTTTATCTCACAGTGAATCTTGGTGATGTAGCACCTCGAAATGAAACATTACATACGAGAATAGACCGACATACTTTGGTACATTTTTTGAAGCATCGTAGCGGTAATTTTGGAAAATGTGCCTATAATTTGGACGTTTCTGTTCTGTATAATTGACCTGGTTCTTTTCACTTAATATGAGCACACATCTTGATCTCGAGGATGTGGATTATCCGGATGTGAGTGAGCTAACAATTTCCTTTTGTCTATCTCAGTTTTTTTTATGCAACTACATGATTGCACGTCCCTTCGGGGAAAGATATCGGAAAACTACCCTAGTATTGCACTATCTGTCTCTGTCTATGTCATGTCAATTATGATTTCCGTCTACCAGTCTGGTAAAACTTATTGAAACGCCCGTACGTCGACCATCGCCCTGGCTATTCGTAACCCTGTGATCACGGAATCCATGTGCCGATGCTTGACAAGACTTCCGTTGGAGGTGTAGAGTAGAAAATGGAATGGTTATGATAAACTGCTCGATATTGCTTTCAGTATCTTTGCAGCTTTCGCATAGATTACCTTCTGAGTTTGTTGTTATGTCAGTTCTTACAAATCTTTTAGGTAATTTTGCTTAGGGTATGTACTTAATGGTGTTGCCTTGTCCTTAGTGATCGTGATATTAATTATCTCTCTTTGTCATTATCTAGAACTCTTTTGCCTGTACTTCTGATAATACTACCATATTTCGCTGGCAACAACATGTCATTTACCAACAATATGCCATTCATTCTCCTTATAGTGCATTATTTTTGCCCAGTTCATTTCTAAAGTCTTCGTTAATCAGAACAAGTTCTATTAGTTCAAACATTCGCCATACTTATTCATACATTATATAAAATACCATTCTCTGGTCAAATACTTCTACTTTTCTATTAATTCTTGCCCGATTAAATTTGTCAGAATTTCTTTACATCTTTTGCGATACTCTATCGTAAA
>PGFW01018492.1:24698-40497 GCA_003123925.1 Haematobia irritans | reverse complement strand
TCATTCCAGGCATTGAGATTTCGAGTCCGAGGCGAGCACTTTTCATAACGGAAGATTTTGTTTTGAAGTGGAAAAACATAGTTTGTTCCCGTTGCGCGTTAAAAAAAAAGAAAACCCTTTTTGGAAATGAAATGCAAAGGTTTTTATTCTTCCGGAAGAGTTGGCTGGTTTGTTTGTTTTGTTTTTTTTGGTTAAGTTGGAAAAGATAAGAAATAAACTTTTTTCCCTTTTTAACTAATTTTTTTTAAACAAAAATAATTTTTTTTAATAAAAGTTTTCACAGTGTTTCTGCAATTAAGAAAATTATTAAAAAAACAAAAAAAAAAAAAAACCGAGAAATCCTTTTAAAGAGGAAAGAAGTTTGTTTGTTAAAAAAACCTAAAAGAAAGATTAAGGGGTTTGTTTTTTTTTTTAAATTATTAAAAAATAAGTTTCCCCTTTTTTGTTCCAAGGTTATCGGTTGTGTGGATTGTGGGGGAAAAACAAAAAAAAAAAGAAGTTGTTTTTAACTCAAAAAATCCCAAAATTTTTTTATAATTTGGTCATTAAATGACCCCCCCAAATTGTCTTACCCAATTTTGGAATTAAAAGTAAAAGATTATGTACGGAAAGTTAAAAACCCCCTAATTCTCCAATTTGAAAAGAAACGATTACCCTTGCCCTCGTTTAGGAAATTGTTTTTTTTTTAAATCAGAATCCGGGCCGTTTTTTTTTTTTTGGAAGTAAATTAGGGGGTTTTTTTTTTAAAGGGAAAGAAAATCCACTGCGCGTGTTTGGAAACCCTAAAAAGAGAAGGGTTTTTGGGAAATAGTGTCCTGGTTAAGAAAAAGAGAAAAAGAATAAGAAAAAAGAGATGTCCGCCTTTGTGTTTGGGGGGTGGAGTGGGAAAAGGAAGAAATTTGTAGAATTCCAGGAACCCCAAGAAAGGGGGGTTTGTTTTCCCCCCCAACCCTTTTTTTGTTGTTGTTTGTTTAGCAAAGGCGGGGGTAAAATGTATGTGGGAAAAAGGGGTTTGAGAAGTTTTTGGTTTTTGTTTTTTTGTTTTTGCTGTTGTTTAAGAAAAGAGCGGAAAATAAAAAATTTTACCATTTGAAAAGGGGGTGGGGAAGTTTTTGTTTTATTTGTTGTTTTGTTGTGTGGTGTGGTTAGCCGTGTGGTGTAAAAAGCTTGTTTGGGAACAAAAAATTTTGTAATCTGGGGAGTTGTTTTGTTTTGTGTGTTGTTTTAAAAAAAATTAAAGTCAAAAAAAAAAAGACGCGGGTGGCTCCGTGGGTTTTTTTGAAGGAAAAGGAAGTTTTCCCCATCGGGCCACCGTTCCGTGTTGTTTTTTTGTTTGTGTTTTGTGGTGTTGTTTCCAAGCGCGCGCCCCCCAAAAATGTGGATTTTTGCGTTTTGCTTTGTCAGCTTTCCAAAAAAATGGTGAAAAAACGTGAAAAATTAAGTAAAAAGCAAAAAGTTTTTGGTTTTGGGTGTTTTGTGTTGGGAATTTGGTGTCACTTTTGGGGGGGAGTGAAAGAAATAATACCCCCAGAGAACCCCCCGTTTTGCAAAAGGCGTTGTAAACAAAACCCCCCCCCTTAGAAAAAAACAAGTCGCCTTTGCGTCCTTTTTCTAGGAACCAGTGGAGTGTTTTGTTTTCGCCAGACCATCATTTTTGTTTGTCCAAAGGAAGCACATAAATTTTAGTTGTGAAAAGTTTTGGGGTTTTTTTTACTGGCCGGGGAAAACATTGAAATTGATGTCTGGTAGTGGCTTGTTTTTGAGAATGTGGGGAAGAGAAACAATTGAGTTCCCGCCCTATGTCTTGGTGGGGGGGGGGAAAGAGCGAAATTGGTGGGAAGCCCGAAAAAGAATAGTTTAAGTGAAAGTCTGGATATTAGGTGCGGTTGTGGGAAAGAAAAAAAAGAGAGAAAGTTGGTGGTGCCCCCGCGACCCAGAGAGGAAGATTGATGGTGGGCTCAAAAACAATTGTCCCGTCGTCAAAAAACAGATGGTAAATTTGTTTTTTTTTTTGTTTTTCAATTTCTCCCGCACCCGGAAAACAAAAGTTTGTTTTTTTTGTTTTTTTAGTGTTTTTGTGGTTCCTTTTTTGTTTTTACAGCCTCCTTTTTTTTGTTTTTCCCCCAGTTGAAATACGAAAATTTTTTAAAATGTTTTTAAAAAAAAGAAAATTATTTTGCCCCAAATGTTGTTTTTGTTTTAGAATTAACGACGGAAACATTTTTGAAAAAAAAGAAAAGGGGTGTGTGTTTTTGGTTTTTTTTTTTGCAAAAGTATGTGTTTTTTTTGTTTTGTGTGCCTTTAAAAGAAAGGAGTGAAACAGGTGTTGAAATAAGTGGGGGTTTTTCGCGGGGGAAAAACACCAAGGAAAGAATGGGTGTTTGAGGTTGTGGTTGTTTGTAAAACAACAGTTTGTATTTTTTGTGTGTTGAAAGGTGGCAAAAATGCATTAAATAAAAGTGTTTTTCCCAAAAAATGAAAAAACAAAAAACCCATGGAAGAGACGCCCGAAAGAAAATGGTTTTCGTTTGGGGACAAATAAAAGGTATGTGGTTGAGAATATTGTTGGTTACGGAAAGAACCGATATTTTGTGCTTTGTTATTTTTGGGAACAATTAAAATGTTGTTTTTGGGGTAAAAAAAATTAAATTAATCTGAAAAATGGGGCCCCCCCTTGGGAGGGAAATTTTGGCCAAACATAAAAAAGTATTAGAATTTGTTTTTTTTTAAGAAAAATGACCGCTTTTAAAATAAAACCAATAATAATGGTTTGGTTTTTGTTTTAAGGGTAAAAAAAAGCTTTTTTGGGAGCGGGCTTAGTTTTAACAAAGGGAAGCCGGGGGATTTATTCTTAAAAGTGTTTTAAAAAGTTATTTTGGGGGGTTGGTTTTGTTGGGGCCCTTTTTTTGGGGTTTTGTAATGAAGAATTAACAAAAAAGTTTAGAGACGAAAAATTTGTGTGTTTGTAATTTTGTTGTTTTTCTTGGGGGGCGCCGCCAAAGTTTTTTTGGAGAAAGTTCGCAGAAAGCCGTACTTTTGTTTCTTTTTGTAATGGAGAGTATGTCCGTTTGTGAACCAAACTGGTGGTGGGGTCCCCCCGCTGGGGTGTGCCCCGAAAAATCTGTCCCGTCCGGGCGAGAAAAAAAAGGAGGTGAAAAACTTAAAAATTAAAAAGAAAAAAAAAAATCATTAAAAGAAAATTTGAAAAAAAATTAATTGGATCGCACCCTGTGTTCCGTTAACAAAAGAAATGGGTTGTTGTTGTTTTTTTTTTTTTGTAATTGACAAAGAAAAAAAGGGTTTTTTTGCTTAAAGAAATAAAAAACCCTTTAAAAAAAATCTCCCGGTGGGGAAAAAGGGTTGAGGGAAAAGAAGAAGAAAATTTTGATTAAAATTTGGGGTTGTTTTGTTGTTTTTGTTTGGGGCAAAAAAAAAGTTTTTTAAACCCCCCCGCAAAAAAAAGTGTTAATAATTTGCCCCCTTGGGAAAAGGCAATAAAAATATTGTTTTTAGTTTTGTTGGGGAGAGTGTAAAAAGTTTGAAATTTTCACGTCCAAAGAGGGCCCCCGCCCCAATTTTTTTTTTTGTTGGTGAGGGGTTGTTGGTACAATTTTGTTTTTTGTTTTTAAAATTTTTTTACCGTTGTTTTCCGGCCCCTCTGGGGGGAACCCGGGGAGAGGATCCCCGGAAACAAGGAAGGGG
Organism: Haematobia irritans; assembly: GCA_003123925.1. Lineage (NCBI taxonomy): Eukaryota > Metazoa > Arthropoda > Insecta > Diptera > Muscidae > Haematobia > Haematobia irritans. The sequence goes on along the minus strand of PGFW01018492.1, from coordinate 36,795 downwards.
GACCCCAAGAATTAGAAAAACAGGTTGTTTTTTGTTTTTGTTTGTTTTGTGGTAAAGGCCAAAAAAGACGACCGAAAAATTGATCCCCCAATTGGGGGCCTGACGGTAAGCTGGTGTTTGTAGGGCTGGTCCAAAGTCAAGATTAGGAAAGAACGGAAAAAAAGTTTGGACAAAGTCGGTTTTTTAAATTGAAGGTTTGTTTTTTTGTTTTTGTTTTGATGTATAGATTTGAATTGTGAGAATGATGAAAAAAGGAAAAGGCCCCATGAGTCCCCCCCCGTGCCCCCGGCGCCCCGAAAAACGGGGGAAGCCCGAATTGCAAGAAAAGACGAAGAACAAGAATTTTGGATGTTGAGACCAGAGAGAACGAGGCTGAGGCCCAGTTCGTTGGGGTGGTTTTTTGCTTTTTGGTGTTGTGCCCGCGCCCGGCAGAACGGGGGTGGGGGAGAAGGGCGCAGAGAATGTGGGGTGGCGTTAGCGAATTGGTCCCCCGGCCCCCCCCCCCCGTTTGTTTTTGGGGGCCATGGGCAAAAGGGGGGTCCGTGGGGGGTTTGTTTTCCGACAATCCCCTACCGTTTGGGTGGGGGGCGCGGAATTGTTGTGTCGGATACCCAGAGAAGGTTGTGGTGTGGGTGTTGTTTGTGTGTGTGTGGTTTTTGTGTTGGTACATGTGGGTGGTGTGGAACAGACAGTGGTGTGGGTATGAGTAGGTGTTTTTGTTGTTTAATACCTATGAAGAAATTAGAAAAGAGTTTTTGTTTTGTAAATAAAATGAGAAGGGAAGAGTGTGTTTGTTCCCGGGAGACGATGGGTGGTAAGGGGTAGTGTGGTGGTTAAGGAGAAGGATTGGGTAACCCCGGGTCAGAAGAAAAAGAAAATGTCTGGCCCCTTGTTTTTTTGGGGGAATGGCTGTGTTGATTAAACGAAAAAAAGGTCGGTTTGTCCCCGCGCCGTTGGAGCCACTGTTGTTGGTGGGGAAAAAATTTAAAATTGAAAGAAAAAAATTTGAAGATTTTTGTTGTGTTTTGTGCTTTTTAATTTGGAAAGAAAAGAGAGAGAATTTAAGAAGCCCAAAAGAGATGTTGTGGTTTTTTGTGTGTTTTTTGGTTAGAAATCAAAAAAAAAACACCTTGGGAGTTTTTTTTTCTTGTGGGGGGTAATAAAGAAAAGTTTTTTTTGAAATTTTTTTTGGGAGAGGGGTTGGGTTTTGTAGGAAAGAGAGATGCTTGCCCCCCAACAAAGAAAAACCCAAGCCCAAAAAAGGAGAAAACCCTTGGGGAGGTAAGAAGGAGTTGTTAGAAAACCTGAGTGGGGGGGAGCTGGGTCGTTGTTGTCAGTGTGAATTGAACGGCGCGGAAGAGAAAAGAAGAGAAGGAATCAGAGAAGAAGAAAGAGTGTACCTTACTTGTTGGTTTGTGTGTGTTTGGCCCCGCAGTATTTACCCCTGCTGGGGGAATTTTTTGCCGAAAAAATAGAGAGTGAGAACTGTTTTTGAAACCCCGTGTGGGGGGGGTGAGAAGGCTAAGGAAAGAGGGTGGGAATTTGTTTCGTGTTTTGTTAACTTTTATTTTAGAGTGAAACCCCGGGGGGGGTGAAAACAAAAAGATCCAAAAGATAATTTTTTTTGTTGTGGGGAGAGGGGGGTTCCCGGGGGTTTGTTTCGGGGGCCCTTTTTTTTTTTTTGTGCCTAAGACAGGTGGGGGCCAAACCCCGTTGGTTGTTAATTAGGGTAGGCGGGAAAATAAGTTAATGCCCAAAATTTATTTAAATTTTCCCCAAAGAAAAAAAATGGCCCAATTAAAAATATTGAGCCCCCTTTTGGTTTTGTTGTTTTTTTTTTTTTTGTTCCCCCTAAAACTTTTGTTTGTGTTTAAATAAGTAAACAAATAAAAAAAATTTTTAATTATTGGTTAAAACCAAAGAATAATGTAAAAAGGACAAGAAGTCGTTTGTGTTTTTTGGGAATAGAGAGAGATTTTTTCCCCCATAATGGTCCGGGTGGGAAAGCGGGGGGTGGGTAAATGAAGGTGGGGTTTGTGGTTTTTTTTTGGGAAAGTTACGACAAAAACCAAAGACCAGGGGGGGTGGGAGTCGTTTTTCCCCCGCACCGTTTTTGTTTTTTGTTTGGGGTAGAATTCTTTTTGTAAAAAAGAAACTGGGGTAAATTTTGTAAGTAGAATGTTTTAATTGTGTTTTTTTTTGGAGAGCGCCCTTTTGGGGTAAAAAAAGAATGCCCCCCGTTTTTTTTTGCGCCGGGAAAAAGAAAGGTTAAAAAACCCTTTTTTTTTGTAGGGAAGAAGGTTTTTTGTATTTGTCCCCCGACTGTGCCTGGGGGGTGAAGAGAAGAAAAGAATTGGGGCCCTTTTTGCCCCCCACCGGAAAAAAGTTACTTGTTTTTTTTTTTTTATTCCCCTCCTCTTCCCAACCAACAGAAAACCCAGAAAACCCGGAAAGGGGAAGGGGAGGAAAAAAAGAGAGAGGATAGAAATAAGGTAAACCTGGGTTCCGGTGCCAAGAGCAAGAGAAAAAAGAGAGTAAAACCAGGCAGTCCGGGAAAAATTAGAAGTTAACTGTTTTTGTTTCCCTTCCCGCAAAGCCCCCAATAGCCAAAAAAAAAAGCGTTCCCTGCCCAAAAAAAAAAATAAACCCAATATAGTATGTTTACCCATGAAGATGTTTTGTTTAACCCCCCCAGAAGAAAAAAGGTGGGCCGGGGAACCCTTCCAACCCCCTGGGGGTTTTCTTTTGATCTTTTTTTTGGTTAAAGTGCCCCCCCGAAACCACACCTTATAACCCCGAACGGCCCTTTTGTTTTCCCAACGGACCATTGGGAGTTTTTAGTTTCAAAGGAGTGTTTCTTTATGTTTTTTGGGTAATAAAATAAAAATGTGTGGTTATTGTAACCTATACAAAGTTTTTTAGCAAAACCCAACGAGGGGCTAAAAAGAATAAAATTTGTTAGTTGGCCCCAAAAAAGTTTTTTGTTTCTTGAAAAATAAACTTTGAATTTTCTGTTTGGGCAAATTACTTTAAAGGTCGCCTTTTTAACCCTTGAAATTAGACGGTTTGGCCCCCCGCCCCCCACCCCTGGGTAAAGAGCCCCCGAACCCGGGGGGAAAGACCCCCTTCCAGAAAGATATGGAAAATGATTGTGTTTGGGTTTTAACCCGGTAATGAAAAAAAAAATGATAAAAGAAATAACTTTTGTTTGGCAACTAGGGCCACAGGTTAGAAAAAAAGTTTTTAAATTTTTAATTGTTTGGAAAAAATCCCCCCAAAAAGGTTTTTTTAAAATACTGCCAAAAAAAAAAGTAAAGTAACTTTTTTTTTTTTTGGAAATTGCCCGGGGGTAATTTAAAACTTGGAAAAAAAAGAAATCCCAAAAAAGAACTAGTAAAACCTTTACCCTTTTCCAGTTTTTTTTGCCTTTGGGGGTTTTTTTTTTTTTTTGGGGGAAAAAAATAACCTTCCCCCAAAAAAAATTTTTCAAAAAACTTTTGTTAATACCACAAAACAGTTTTTTTTTTTATTAAAAAAATTTTTGGTTTTAAATTTTCCTTTGCCCCCCCCCCAAATAGAAAAAGATAAAAAGTAATATTTGTTTTAGTTCCCAAAAGCCTTCAGACCAGAAATTGGGTTGTGTCGGTTTTTTGTTAAAATATCAAGCAACTTGTTTTTTTTGTTCCCGTTGACGGTTGAAATGCTTTAAGGTAGAACTCCCAACCAATTTTCGAAATTTTTTGTTGTGTTGTTCCAATTTTAGATTTTAAGAAGAAGTTTTTTTAAATATTAAGGGGTAAAAAAAAATTGGCGGTGAGAATAAGGTAGAATGTTGTAAAAAAAGAATTAAAAAAAACAAAAATGTTGTGGTTTTTTTCCGAAATCGGAAAGTAAGTGGGAAAATTTTGGAAAAAAACCCAGCGAAAACCCTTTTTCCTTTTTTTTTTTTGCCCAAACTGCCCAAAGGCGGAAAACCAAAAAATGCTTTTTGAAACCAGTTGCTTTTTCTTTTCCACGGGTGGGCAAAAACAAAAATTGGTATAATGGTTTTTTTTTTGTTTTTTTGTGTTGTTCCTGGGTTTGTTTTTTAGAAAAATTAGATTGTTTTTTTTTTTTTTTTTTTGTTGTTGTTTTTTTTTTTGGCAAATCGGCCCCCCTTTTTTTTTTTCGTGGGCCCGCCCGCAAAAAAGAAACTTAAAAAATGCTAAAAAAACATTAAACTAAATGTAACTTTTTTTATAACGATTTTTAATTTTGGGTCCCCCCCTTATTTGATATTGACCCAAAAATAAAAACAAAAGATTTTTTTACGGTAAAAGCCCCAAGTGGGGGAATAGTCGTTGTTTTTTTGGCCCTTTGTTTTTTTTTAACAAAACTGTAATGGGTTTTTTTTTCCCCTTTCCCTGTTTTTTCCGATTTGCTCCGTCCCCAAAGGGCGAAAGGTTTTAAAGGAAATGTTAAGAAAAATTTGTTACAAACCCCTTCAACCAAAAAGAATTGGGCCCCTTGTTCCTTTTGGTTTAACAAAGTATAAACTCCCCCCAAGAACAAATTTTTTTTTGCTTTTCCAAAAGCCCATGGATACCATTTTTTTTGTTTGGGTTAAATTTGCCCCAAAAACATTTTTTTTTATATCTTCTTGTTTTCTTTTTTCACTTTCCACGAAAAAAGAAAAAAAATTTTTTTTTTGTTTTTTTAGTGGTTTTCGTTAAGCCAAAAACCTTTTTTTTTTCTGCAAAAAAAAAAATACAAACAAAAAATTTTTTGGTGAAAGAAATTTTAAATTCCCAAAAAATTTTTTTAGTGAAATTTTTTTTTTTTTTTTTTTTTTTTTATATTTAAATTTTTTTTTTAACCTGTTTTTTTTTTGCCGGAAACCGGAGAATTTTCGAAAGAACAGCGGGAAACCCCACCACAAAAAGTTTTTTTGTAAAGGATAAAAAAAGAAAGTTTAGCTTGAATCAAACTTTTGCCCCCAAGGAAAAAAAAAAATAAAATGTTTAATTTTGTGTAAATAACAACCAAAACAACCAAAAAAACAAAAAACTTTAAATTTAAATTTTATCGCTCCCTGTTTTTTAAATAGCGGCCCTTTCCCCAAAGCTAAAAAAAACCTGAAAACAAAACTTAAGTATTGTTTTTTTTAAATTAAGGCCCTTGATTTCCTAAAAAAATTGTTAAAATTAATATGTTTTTGCAAAAGAAAAAAATCCCAAGATAAAATTAAATTTATTTTTTTAACCAAAACAATTTGTTTTTTTTTGATGTCCCAAAACCCAAAATAAAGATATGTTTGTTTTTCTTTTTAACATATTCAAAACAAAAAATATAAAATGTGTTTCCCAAAGCCCAGGTTGTTTAATGGGTTTTTTTTGGGGGGGGGGGTGTGTTTTTAATGAAACATTTATATTTGTCTTTGCCAAACTTTTCAAAAAAAATAATGTTGTTTTTTTAAAAAAAATTTTGTTGTTGGTCGGGTTTTTTTTTCCCCCAAAACATAAAAAATAATTGTTTAGAAAAATGAATAAGCCAACAAAACATTTTGGAAAAAAGAAACTTTGTCCTTGTTTTTTTTGGTTTTTCCATCCGTGTTTTAAATAAAATGTAAAAATTTGAAAAATTAAAATTTTTTTTTTTTCTTTGTTTCGGGGTTAAAACAAATTATGTTTTTTTTTTTTGTTTAAATAATAATTTAACTGAAAAAAAAAAGGTGGTAAAAGAACTTTAAAAAAAAATTCCCCCGGTGGAAATTTTGAAAAAAATTATGTGGTGGGAGAGAAAATGAAAAAGCCAAAAAAGACAAATTTCTTTCCTTTGTTGGGGGACAAATTTTTTCTTTTTCCAAAGCGAAAATAACAAAAATATAAATGAAGTTTTTTTTTTTTTGGGAACCTTCAAAAGATTTTGGCCTTTTTTTTTTTTCCCCAAAAACATGAAGAAATATGTTTTTTTTTTTTTTGCCAACATTAAAAGACATTAACCCATTATTTTAATGTTTTTTTTTCGGCAAGTTAAAATCCGCAAAAAGTAAGTAATATGGGTGCTTTCCCTGGAAAAAAAAATAATTTTGTGTGTTTTTTTGGAAACATAAATTGTAGTTGGTTTAGAGAAAAGCCGATTTTTTTTTTTTTGTTTTTTTTTAAGGTTTGTTGAGCCTTTTTTTTGCAAGGGTTTTTCTGGTTATATCTTCAAGCTCCCCAAAATCAAAAACAAATTTCTTACTTTTAATTTTTTTTACGTTTTTACCATTTGAAGCTTACAGAAATCCGCAATTTTGGGCCCCGCTGAAAAACAACAAAAAAAAGGAGTTGGCGGAAAAATTGAAAACTTTTTTCTTTTTAAAACAGAGCCAACGCGTTTTTTTTTTTTTTTTTTTTTGATAATAAAAGGAAGACTCAAATAAAAATTTTCCAAAGCTTTTAACCAGCTAAAACAAATTGCCACCCTTTTTTTTATGGTCTAAGTTATCCGCTTTTGTTTTTGTGGTTGTTTAACAAGAACGAAAAGCAATTTTTTACTCCCAAAAATTAAGATTTTTTTTTTTTTTTTAACCCGCCCCTGCCTTTGTTTTAGAAAAAGCTTTGGACCGTTTTTTGGTTTTCTTGAAAATTAACAAAATCTCTTTTTAACCTGAAACAAAAGAACAATTGTTCTTTAATTCCTTAACAGAGAAAATATGTTCGCCAAGAAAACTTGTTAAAAAGTTGGTTCAAACAGATTTTTTTGTTTGTTTTTTTTCTTTTTTTTTAAACTTAAAAAAAAATGTTCCCCAAAAAGCAGAATTTTTGAAATAATTTCTTTACGAAAGCCGCAGTATGGTTTTTTTTTCAATTGAAATAGTTTTCTTTTTTTTTTTTTGTTTTTTTTTTTTTTTTTAAGGCCCTTTCCGTTGAAAATAGAGTAGCTTTTTTTAATTTCAAAAGTAAAGAGATTTTTTTTTTTTGGTCCCATATGAAAAAATTTAAAATTTTTTTGAATGTGAAATGTAAAAGAACTTTTCCCCCCAGAAAAAAATAATTTGAAAAAGAAAATATGAAAATAAGTGGAAGACGAACCCTAATTTTTTTTGTTTTTTGTTTTCTTTTTAGTTAAAACTGTTTTTTCCCCCCTTCCTAAAGAGAATTGTTTTTTTTTTTTTTTTTTGTTTTTTTTTTAATAATTTTTTCATTCAGAAATTGGTTTGTAAAAGACTTAAATTAAAATGTTTATTGGTTTTAAAAAGAAATTGTGTTAAAGAAAAGTTTTTTATTTATCGCCTAAAGAGTACCCAAAAAGAACCTGGAAAAACTTAAATCAAATCAAAAAGTACACCGGAAAAGTTATGTCACTCAAAACAAAAAAAATCCCGGTAAAATGGAAAAAAAAAAAGGTTTTGGGCCCGGGGCCTGTGGGAAAAGACCTTCGAAAAAAAATTCCCTTTTTCCAAAGAAATTGCCTTTTTGAAAAAATTTTGAAATTTTTAAAAAAAAGTTTAAAAAAATTAAAAAAAGTTTTTTTTCCCAAAAATTTGGGTTTGGAAAGCCTTTTTTTTTTTTTTTTGTAGTTTTTTTGGGCTTTTTTCGTTTTTTTTGTTTTGTTAAAAAAGTGGCCCCCCCAAAAACACCCCCTAAGTAAAAAATTTTTTTTTTTTTTGTTTCTTTTCTGGTGGTTTTTCCCCCAAATCAAGCCCTGGGGGGCCCAAAAATTTATTTTTTTTAAGCTTCCAAAAACAGAAAATAATTTGTTGTAAAAATTTTTTTTCCAAATAAAGACCCTTTAAAATTCCCCATTTGGAAAAAACGTAAAAAACTTTTTAGAAAAAAATCCCCGGGGTTGGGGCAAAAAAAAAAACTTTTGGGGGAAATTTTATTTTTTAAAAAAACCTTTTGATGGCCCCAATTTTGAAATAGTTTTGTTCCCTTCCGGGGGAAACAATTTTTTTGTTTTTTCCCAGAAACCCCCTAAAATTTCAAAAAAAAATTCCCCTTTTTTTCATTTTTTTGTTGAAAAACAATAAAAAAGCCCCCGCTTTTAAATTTAAAAATTTTTTTGCCCCCCATTAATTTTTTTCCCCGCCCCCCCCCAAAAGAAAAGTTTTATCAATTTCGCAAAAAAATTGGGAAGAAAGTTTGTTCCAAAAAAACAAAAACCAAATTTTTCCTTTTAATTTTTTAAAAAAAGTTTTTTTTGTTGGAAAAAAAAAAACTTGGTTTCCAAAAAAAAATGCGTTGTTGTTTCCCCAAATTCCCAAATTTTTTTCAAAAGAAAGTTTCGCCCAAAATTAAAAAGTTTGGCCAAAAAAAAAAAAAAAAAAACGCCCTGGGCCCGCCCATGCCGGGGGTAACCGGTGAAAAACAATGAATTTTTTTGACAAAAAAAAAAAAAAAACGCCCAAAAAAATCCGGGAAAAAATTTGGTTTTCTTTCTTTTTTCCTTCTCCACCAGTTCCCCTTGGGGGGACCCAAATTAAAAAAAATTAAAAAAACCCACAGAACATGTGTTGGGGAAAAGGGGAAAAAGGTAATTTTTCTTAAAAGAAAAAAAGAAAAAAAAAAAAAAGTTTTTTTTTTTTTGTTAAAAATTTGTGTGGCAAAAAAAAAATTGGTTTAAGAATTGGGGGAAAAAAAATTTTTTTTTATTTATCAAAAAGAATTTTTTTTTTCACCCAGAAAAAAAAATTGTTCCCCAAATTTTGAATTTTGGGGGGCCGGGCCCCCCCCTTTTTTTCAGAAGAGCCCCCTTTTTTTGGGGGGGAAAAAAAGGCCAAGCCCGGGGCGCGGGGGAAAAAAAACCCCCCAAAAACTGTTAAAAAAAAAGAAATTAAATTCCAGAATGCCACGGGGAAAAAAAACAAACCCAGCAGATTTTTTTTCCAAAGAATTTTTAAATTTTTTTTTCCGGGGCCCCCCCCCAAAAAAACCCCCCGGGGTTTTTTTAGCAACCCCAAGTTTTTTTACTTAAAATTTCAACCCGGTGTGGCCCCCACAATGAAAAAAAAAAAAAAAAAAAAAAAAAGAAAAAAAATACCTTTTTTGGGTGCCCACTTTTTTTTTGAAAAAAAAGGTTTTTTTTTTTTTGGGGGGTTCCCCTGTCCCCCCCTTTCCCTTTTCCCCTGGCCCTTTTTCGAAAAATTTTTGGAAAATGGGGGGAAGAAAAAAAAAAAAAAAAAAAAAAAAAAAAAAAACTTTTTGTTTTGCCCCTTGTTCTTTTTGGGGTTTTTTTTGAATCGTAAAAAAAATAAAAAGGGGGTTTTAGGTTTTTCCCGAAAGAAGCAAATTTAAAAAAAAAAAAAAAAAAATGGGGGGGGGCCCCCCCCGTTTTTCTTTTGTTCCCATGCCGGAAAAGAACCCCCCAATTTTTTTAAAAAAAAAGTTTAGCCCTTTCCCGGAGGGAAAAAAATTTAGAAGAAAAAAAAAGGAAAAAAAAACTTATTTAAAATTTTGGAAAAAAAACAAAAAAAAAATTCACCGGGAAAAAGGAATTAAAATTGTAATTTTTCTGGGGTAAATGGAAAAAACCAAAAAAATTTAAAAAAGAAATTTTTGGGGCTTTAAATTTTGTTATTTTTTGTACCGGTTGTGTTAAAAAAAAAAAAAAAATATTTGTTTTTCGGGGAAAAAAACCCCGGGAAAAAAAAAATTTTTTTTAAGAATAAAAGAAAAAATTGGGAAAAATGTTTTTGAAAAATTTGATAGTTTTAAGAAGGATAAATTTAAAAGAAATTTAAAAAGAAAGAAGTAATATATAAATGAAAAGAAAAGAAAAAATAAACAATAATTTATAGTTTTACATTCTGAATAAAATATTAAAAAACAAAAACATCTTTAGAGGAAAGTTTACTAAGAAATTAGGGTGTTTTATTATTATATTCTTCAATATCTTGGGAGTTTATCATCAATTTAATTGTCATATGACAAAATTCTACTTGAATAAAGTATTAGACGAGTAAACTATTCATTGAAAACATACTGCTCGTAGAATTTATCAAATCGGCTTTTGGAATAGGTTAAGAAAATCTGTTGAACTAAAGTTGGAATATTCTGTAGTATAGAAAATGTCTTTGTAGTAGAGATTGTAATCAGACCCATAAGGTCCACTTTTTAAGCAGCGGTAATTATTGAGTAATTGTTGTTGTTAAAAAGCGGATAATTAACCATAAAGGGTGATTTGTTAGCTGTAAGCTTGAAATTTATTGAGTTTTATTATCAAAATGCGTGCTCTGTCAAGGAAGTTCATCGCACTCTTTTTGTGTTCAGCGCCCAAATGGATTTGTAGCTCAATGGTAAACGTAAATAAGTAGAATTGATTAGAATATACCAGAACCCTTGCAAAAGCTACACCCTAAAAAAATCGCTAAAAGCATTTCCAAAAATGTCCTCCCAAAGATTTTCTGTTTCTCAACTACACAGAAAGTTCTTTTAATTCAATTTTTTATAAGTCGCTTTTTTCATATTTCTAATGGGTAATTTTAACTTTTTTGTTTCAAATCGGTTAAAAACAGGCTAAGAATTAATAAAATGGTACATATTATTTAAATTTGGTCGAACAAAAGGCTAAATCCATTTTAGAAAAATTGTGAATTTCTGAAAATGTTTGAGGTCAATCGTTTCAGAAAAGCGTTAGAATGCATTAAAAGTCATAAAAATTCTAAAAATTATTTCTTATTTCTTACAAAATTTTTTAATTCACTTCCAAACACTGAATTCGGATCACACCTTATGAAGTGATGAAAATTCAGCGCAACGGCTGTCGAAATGGTGGACATCCGTCCTATGACAAACCCATGTTCATTCACCTCTTCTGCGCAATTTTGACGCACTTCGGACCAAAAAGATATTTTCCACACTTTTTGGCGACGCTTTTTTTGCTGGGTAGAAATGACGAATTTAGTGTGTGTAAGGACTTTATAGAAAATGAAAGTGTATTTTTTTAATTTCGTTTTTCCAGTTTGTGATTATGTTCTATTTCAAATTTTACTAAGATATGAAACTAGTTTCCTAACACTAATGCAAACATATTTGAAAAGTTAGGTATCCGCTCACTATTCACAGTTACGTTACGATTCACACCATCTATGAAAAAGCACGATCCAATGATGCCACTGGCGGATCAGCCACTGCAAACTGTGTATTTTTCTGAATGCATGTGTACACTGTTAGAAAAATATGTGCAAACATGTAATGTTCCTAAACTAACTCTAAATGTTGGGACACATATGTTAATATGTTAGAATATATTATGTTTGGGGCATGAATGTTTCATAAAAATAATATTTGTGAATGTAAACATATATAAATTTACAAATTACGTACAAAATACTATGAGTTTTAAATGCGTTTACAATGGTGTTAAATGCTAGTAAAAAACTTTTCACGCCTAAATAAATTTATGTGTATATTATAAAATTATTTATGTATGTTTATACTCGACTCCACGTTCTTCTTCCCAGCAAAATACTTTTTTTAATACTAATACAGTAATACTTTTACACGGGCATGACATTGGAGGAAAGTACTTCCGTGCAAGCATATCAGCAGTCGAAAAATAAGTACTTCTTCGCAAGCATACCAGCTCTCCAAAAATAATATCTTTACCATAAAGATAGCCAAAAAATTCGAACTCGCCCCTGTTGTTTTGTAATCCAACACACTATACCACACTCCACGACATGGATCTATTCAAAGATGTTATTTTGTAATATAAATTATGTACTATACAAGTTTAGAAAACAAAGGTATATTTATTGGGCAATTTTTTCTGAAATATAATTTGGCATTACTTATCGCTACTATTAACGGTGCCCACTGTAGAGCCGAACCCGGACCTCAAGATATGATTTTGATTACCGGTATTAATAGAAAGAATCACTTTTTGCCTACACAGGTAAGTTATTATTTTTAAATCCCAGGTAATACTGCAAGTAGTAACTTTTTGATTACCGGTATTACTGAAAGAATCACTAGTGCTTACCCAGTTTTTGTTTGTTGGATTTTTTTAATTCCTTCCAAAATTTCAAACTTTTATACCAAAAACAGTTTTTTTTGTATTACAAAATATATCAAATTTAGTCAAAATTGTTATTTTCCAATAAAAAAAAAATATTTTAATCTAAAAGCTC
>PGFW01018487.1:7128-22047 GCA_003123925.1 Haematobia irritans | reverse complement strand
GATAACCGCAACTATATTAACAAGTATTATGACGGCCGGTAATTCGGCCAGGCCGAAATCTTTATGTATACCCTCCCCACCATGAATCTGCGTTAGGACTTCACTAAAAAGGCTGTTCATTCCACCATCGAAGATCTAATTGAGGGTTTGCGATAAAACACTTTTGCCGAGTGGCAAGGTATGCGTAAAACTTTTAACACATTGTCTTCAATAAATGTAAGTTAGCCCATACGGGGTATATATTCAAAAAAAAGGCGGCATTACAATACTATATAATCTTAGTTGACAAATAGAAATAAAAAGTTTTGACAAATTTTTTATAGAATATAAAAATTTGACAAACGAGGATTGTCATAGAGAATAAAAACTTGACAAAATTTTCTTATACGAAATAAAAATGTTGACAAGAAGTTTTCCTAATGGGAAGAAAATGGTGACAAATCTATTAGCAATAGTTATAAGGTGTAGGGTTAGGTTAAAGTGCAGGCCCGATTAAGAAGATTCATGCGCACTTTAGGAACTATTCAGTCCATTATGGATTACCACATGATTACTAAAAGTACCTATTACATATCGGGCACTTCTAGTTTTATAATAGCAATTAACAATTTGAAAAATTCAAAAAAAGTTTGGCCAAAATTGTATAGAAATAAAATGTTTGACAAAATTTTGTATAGAAAATAAAAAAATTTTGACACAAATAGTGTATTAATTTAGCAGAAACTCAGAAATATCTTTGTTGGTACAGGAAATTTGTGTCTATATAGAAATTAGGAAAGATTTTGACCAAACAGTTTTTCTATAGGAACATAGAACTGTTTTGGACAGAAACCTTCTCATAGAAATGAGAAATGTTTTAACAAACCGTTTTGCGGGCGGGGGCCCTCAGTAGTCAACTTAAAATTTGGACAAAATTTCTAGTGGGAAAATACAAGTTTTTGTCGATTACAACCATTTTCTATTAAGAAATAAAATTTTACAAAATTTCTATTTGGGAAAATAAATTTTGAACAAACCAGTTTGGTAAGAAATAAACTTTTTTGACAGAAGACTTTCTATAGAAATGAAATTTTTGACAAAAACTTTCATTTATAGTTAATAAATTTTGACAAAATATTCTATGGAAATAAAGTTTTGGGTAGATTATTTTTGGCGATTATTGGACCAATTTTGGTAATAGTCATTCGGCTTTATATATAAACTAAAGGACCGGGATATGGACCAATTTTTTAGCATGGCTGTTAGGGGCCATTAATATTGACATATAAATGTACCAAATTTTCAAGCCGTATCGGATGATTAATTTGCTTCCTCCAAGAGGTTCCGGCGCAAAAATCTGGGGGAACGGTTTATATGGGGTCTATATATAATTATGGACCGATATGGACCAATTTTTGCATGGTTGTTTAGAGACCATATACTAACACCATGTACCACAATTTCAATGCGAATCGGATTGTGTGAATTGGGACAAAGTTTCTTCGGGTATCCAAGATAAAATTGTAGCTCCGATAACAAATTATTCTATATCTGGGTATAATCGTTAAGGTTAGGGCGGGTTTATAAGTTATTGGTGCAAGGATCGCGCGCCGCCCCGTTAACAGGCCCATTTATGAATTTACCATTGTCACTTTGCGTAAATGATCCTATGGGACCAAGATTTTTGCGTGTGATACCACAATGGTTAATACTATACCTATAAGACTACTGTGTGAAGGCTCTCGTAAAAAACTAACATCACTATGTTATACCAAGCAATATAATTATATAGAGAGAGTCTAGGACTGATCGGATTTCATTGTGCAAGTTGGACAAATTTCCCTCCAAGGAGGTCGCTCCTCAGAAATAAGATTGTTTCATATATCTCGGGGGATGGTTGGGTGGGATATTTGGTGAGAGTAGAAGCTTAAAAATGGTTGGACAAAATGTCTACAGAAATAATTTAATACAATTCATAGAAAATAAATATGCCAAGAATCATTCCAATTTTTGCATGGTTTTGCTTTAAGAAGAACTACAGAACTTATGGACAAACCCCATCCTATGGTGGAGGGTATAAAAAAAATAAAAACAAAAATTTTTTGGAAAAACGATGTTCTTTTTTTACATTATAAATTTTTTTCGGTGGAATCGGGGATCTTGTGCATTTAAAGGTTAATTTAATTTAAAAATTTTTGTGGGGGTGGTGTCCTTGACAATGTGTCCACCCGTGTGCAGGACCCGGCTAAAAACACGCCCCACTTCCGTCGGTGTATGATTACCACCGCGGAACCGCTTTCGCTTTACTTCGAGGTGGTCTGTGACCGTCCCCTTTTAATCCGCATACAGACTATGGACATACATGGACACGACAACATGAGTAATGTCATTTTTCTCCTGCGGTGAACGTGTTCTACAAAAGCCTTATAGGCAAAAGCCTCTGGATTATATTTCTCGGAGAGACATGTTCAATTTCAGCTTTAAGCGCTTTCCGCCGTTATTCCCACCATTTACATCTAAAGAATGTATGCTCGGCATCATCCGTAACCTATTCGTCTTCGTAAATAAAGTTTTGTGAACTGTATTTCCCCATACGGTGCAGATACTTTTGAAAGTATCTGTGACCAGAGATCATCGGAGTCGCGTAATACATCACATTCCCATCTTTATCTCGTTCCTCCATCGTTCCTGCTATTTACCTCTGGTCTCTTGCCGGATCTTCGGTATTAAGTCTATCGCGCCTTGTTGTTTGGCCTCGAAAATCTTTTGCCGCTCAAGCGTCTGAAGGTCTATTGGGATGGTTCCTGCGAATTACTAATGTGACTTCCAGTGATACTGTGCGATATACTGAAGTGATTCTCAGAGCTGCCGTTCTCTTTGCTGTAAGCAGCTTTTTCGCTATAGTTCGTCTCTGTAGGGTCGACGCCCAGATCTCACATCCATAGAGGAGTAACAAGTATTACTCCTCATCTCATGAGTATCCTTCTTCTGGCTTGGCAGAGCGGCCTCTATGTTTGTCATTAGCCTTCTCAGTCGTGCGTTATCGTACAGCTTTTTGCGTTGCGTTTGAAATCATGATCCATCTCCAAACATGTTTGCAAGAGCAAAAATATATTATTTGGATGGTGCCATGTAAACATTTGTTATCGCAACCATTGTTATTTTCTCGGAATATGTATCTGTTTTCGGAAAAACATGTTTGTTTGCGAGAAACAACATTTTGCGATAAATATGTTACATGGTCACCATACAAAAATAAACATTTTGCTCTTGAAATATGTTTGAGTGCATCATATTCCTTCTCTGTGTGCTACCTATCTGCTTGGGTACGTTAGGTTTGAGTTCCATTCTATTCCCAAGCTACTTGATTGACTGCTTTATTGGGATTACGACGACATGTCTAGTTTATGGTTAGTGGCCAGCCCGATGTATCAGGCCCTCACTTAGACTATTCATCCATTGTGCATACCACATCTGGTGAACTTCTCACCTTATCACTGAGTTGCTGCCGATTCCATGTTAAGTCTCATATTGGCAAGTGGACCCTCTTATTTATAGCCGTATGTCTCGTGTAATAACGTTATCGTTCTCCACCACTTGCCAGTGGAAACCACTCAGAGGACGCTTTGAAACCCTCAGAAATGTCACCAGCATTACTGAGGTGGGTATAATCGCGCACGCTGGAAAGAACTTTTTGTGTTCGCGTCGAAGCAGGAATTCGAACCCACGACCTTGTGTATGCAGGCGGGCATGCTAACCCCATTGCACCACGGTGGCCTCCCCATGTTCGCTCTATGTGCATCGCTTTTCTATATCCAGGCTCGGTCTTTGCAATGCTTATTGTTAGTTAATTTTTACTTCACTAACTAGTATCATAGTTTGGCGAAGGTTGTTATTGAACCCTTTTCAGTATTTTTCGCTGCTGTCACAGCAGCCTATATCATCATCGTTGCCAACACAGAAAAAAACTCATACAAACTTTTTACAATTAAAGTCTTAATTGAGTCTTAAAAAATATTTCATAAAAAATATAATTGATTCAAACAAATTTTTTACAAAAATCAATCACGAATATTAATTAGTATAAGTTTAATTTTTTAATCCTTGATCAATAAGGTTAATTTAATTGTAGAGCAAACTTTAATTTTTTAATTTGATACTATCATTTCTGTGATGTAGACATTTCAATTAAAAAATTAATTGGAACAATTAATTTCGTGATTAATATTTCAGAAAATAAAAATGTTGTGTGAACAAGGGCATGTATCGCTGGCATGGGTATTCTCATGTATCTCGACTATTGTTGCATTATCAGAAATCTGCTCGAGTATTGACTTTGGGCGGCAACTGGGGCCCTGTACTAGTGCTCATATATCAAAACTTCGCTCCTTAAGCATAATCTTCAATATCTCGTTAAATCCCAGTAAAATAAAAAAAGCGCGCCAAAAAAAGTAGTGAAACATGGTGATTTTTTTGGATTTTTGAAGTTGGTGCAATAATTATGCTAAAGTAAGCAATTAAATTTAATCATGTGCTTTGTCGATTAGGACGGATGTCCTACCATTATTCTTCCACAGCTCGTGTCACTGAATGTGCTTTCTACTTCTTAAATGGTGTGATTTCGAATTCTTTAGTGTTGCGTTATAAATTTTAATTAAAAATTTTGTGATTCCGGTAACGATATATAAATTAATTTTTAATTTTTATTTTTTTTATATTTTTAATGCTATTTCTTAACATTTGTTCGTGATATTTGACCTCAAATTATTTCAAATTATAATTCGCAATGTTTTCTAGTGATTGGATTAATCTTTTTTTTTGGACAACAATTTAAATAATTTGTACTATTTTATTATCCTGTTCTCTGCTTTCTTAACCTATTTGAAACAAAAAAAGTTACAACTACCCTTTTATATTATGAAAAAAAGCGAGTTCTAAAAAATTGAATTAAAAGAACTTCCTGAGTAGTTAAAGAACATTTTTGGATGACATTTTTTGGAAGTGCTTTTAAAGTTGTGCGCTTAGAAGTACTTCCAATTTTTTTGCTGGGATATTGCGGTATGTGAAATCTCAAATCTAGGGTGTATATTATGTTTTACCCACTTTAGACTGTTGAAAGCGTTCCTAATATCTAGCTTCGCTAGCCGAATTATAGATCTCGAATCGTGACTGTCCTATTGTGTCGCCCGGACAGCATCTGATATTACTTTAAGGACTCCTAGTGTCGATTTTCCAGGTCTATATCTGTATTTAATTTAATTTTAATTTTAATACAACTAAAATATTTCAAATTTTAAACATTCTTGTCCCCATGTCCCAAAGGTGCACAGTGTTAGTTTGACACCAATTTAGCAGCTATTTAAAATTTTCGCTCCCACTTAAAAGAATAAATGTGGTCAGAGCGTATAAACACCTATCTTATCTAGATTTTCATTTTAAAATAAAACAAAATCCTATTTTATTGTTGCATTTTAAGCACTTTTAAGCAAACTATAAGAAAAAATATTTTCCGTGAACATGCAACGAATGAAAACACACAACACAAAAAAAAAATTTACATAAACCCCAGCTACGGTAATTTACATAAACGTCAATAACATAGTACAGTGGTTTCTATTATTTTTTGGTATTTATTTTAGTAACGATTAGAGTCTGTAATTATAAAAATTAATATTTTTAATTAATTAAAAAAAAAATACATGGATTCCTTAATTGACTATGTTATAAAGGGTGATAGGGTCAAAATTTGGTCAATATAAACTTGACGTATTTCTTTCAATTTTGCATTTAAAAAACCTGAACACCCCTCATTTTGAAGGTGTGTGTGTGTAGAATGTTACTCCCATTTTGATTTTGGAATTCACTCTTCAGTTGTCAAAATGCTGTCCAAGCAAGAAGAGCAGCGTATCAAAATTTTGCTCGCGCATCGCGAAATCCGAGCTATTCGCACGCAAAGCTGGCAAAATCGCTAAAAGTTGCCAAATCAACCGTTACAGATGTAATTAAAGTGTTTGGGGAACGTTTGTCGACAGCCAGGAAGTCTGGATCGGGGGGAAATCGAAAACCGGAAGCCGCTGAGACGACAAAGAGAGTTGCCGGTAGTTTCAAGCGAAACCCTAACCTCTCTCTCCGAGATGCCGCAAATAAGCTGAGTGTATCATCTACAACCGTGCATCGAGCCAAAAACCAGCCGGACTATCGACTTACAATAAGGTAGTGACTCCAAATCGCGATGATAAACAAAATACGACGGCCAAAGCGCGATCCCGGAGGCTGTACACGACGATGCTGACGAAGTTTGACTGCGTGGTAATGGACGACGAAACCTACGTCAAAGCCGACTACAAGCAGCTTCCGGGACAGGAGTTTTATACGGCAAAAGGAAGGGGTAAAGTGTTAGCATATATTTTCTAATGCACTTAATATATACTTGTCTAAAGTTTCGTCAAAGTAATTATATTCTTGTGTTCCTTTCTTGGCGAAGCTAACATCTCGTACCCATTGCGTCTGTTGAAAAGAGCACATTGATATCTATTTTTCCCATAACTATGCTATTCAACTGCGTGGACTGATCCGAAAAACAAAAACAAAAAATTCATATGGGGATAAATTCTACTAAGACGAAAGTAATTGAAATAATTATTCTGCCGCTGCATTAATTTTCTCTTGAACAACACATGTTTCTATCGATTCTTTCCAGAAATGATACAATGTTCAATTTATGGCCTTGAGAGAGAGAATCTCTGAGAGACACATACTGGCTCAATTACGTCCAAACAATTTCAATTGAATTTTTCTACAATACATAAAGAGCTAATTGGAGTGAGATATCACGTTACATTTGATTAATATTAAATTAAAATTTTAATTAAAACTTTTAATTAAAAAATATATGTTGGGGTATTCCGCCAATCAACGTGTGCACAGTTGTGGATATGTCCATCTATATGATATCTAGGAGAACGCCTTCTCGCGAACACGGTTCCGCGCAATTCAATTTTGGTCCTCGGCCAGAATTGTCCACAATTAATTTCTGAACGAGAAAATATAACTGGGTCCACAATTGGATTCCATTTGAATAACGAAGGTAGAGTTGATACAGCCATAAAAGAGCAAAACAATCATATAATTTAAATACTAGCTTAAGGAAAGTAATACTTATGGGAGCCATAGTGGAAATTCGGAGCTTTCTATAGGCATAAAGCGGAGAGGCTTCTGCGGTACATCAAAAACCGACGCCATGGAACCAAAAAATAGCTTGGCCTGTACAAAATCTGAATGTAATTACGGTCTAAATATCAGAAGTCGAGAGATTGAGTATGTTGGATTCAATTCGAGTCATATATATATGAATATGCCGATAATAAACTGCGAAAGTCCTAATCTGAAGGTTATCATATTTTTAACCCATTTTAATGATATATTATATAATCATTAATTCGCAAAGCATTATGAAGTGGAAAACGATATTATATTATATTTTTTGTATAAATTTGTCTAATAAATAATATAATTTTCGCGTATGTGTATTTCACACACGTACAAGACTAATATTATTCTATTCTGCGTGGTCTATAATCCCAATAGACCTAAAAAACAACATATTTAAAATATCTCTGACCAGAGTGTCATTCACGACCATACACAGGAAAAAAATACTACCAACGGTATTTTCCAATTAAACTTTTTAACTGATCAAATCACGATATATAATCCATAAAGGTAATTTAAAATAAAAAAATATTCTTGGTTAAAAAAGCAATTTTTCTTCGGGGCACTTTCACTTAATTTTTAATTGGGGCTTCAATTAAAAATTTGATTGGATTTTGGTAGAAACTAAATTTTTTATTAGGAGGACAATCAATAATAAATTTTCTATTATTTATTATTTATTATTAAAATATTTTCAATGAAGATTTTTATTGCAATTGTTAAGAGTTAATTTTTTTTATATTTATTATTAAATAATAGCTAAATTTATTTAATGAACTGCCAATTGAATTAAAAAATGAAAATAACATACATTTCTTAAAAAAGGGCTCATTTAGTATGTAAAAGAAAATGTTGAACTTGCTTCGTAATGTCAAATTACCAAATTAAATAAACACTAAATCAAATTTAAATTTAAATAATTTAAACGAAGTATTGTTTAAAAATTAGTCATAGTTATCGCTAAATAAATAAATTGGATTATTTATTTTCAAATATGATATTTCTTTTTATACCCATCCACCAGTTAGGGATGGGGGTATATTAACTTTGCATTCCGTTTGTAACACATCGAAATATTGCTCTAAGACCCCATAAAGTATATATATTCTGCGGTCGTGGTGAAATTCTGAGTCGATCTGTAAGCATTCGTCCGTCCGTCTGTCGTCCTGTCCGTCTGTCTCTACGATTGCCTACCCTGTCTCTGATCACGCTAACTTCCGAACGAAACAAGCTATCGACTTGAAACTTGGCACCAAAAGTAGTTGTTATTGATTAGGCTGGATGGTAGATTGCAAATGGGCCATATCGCGCACACTGTTTACGTTACTTAGCCCCCATATAACCGACCCAACACTTTGGCTTGCGGGGCCCTCTAACGGCAGCAGCCAACAATTTCATCCGCAATCCGGCTTGAAATTTGCAACTACTTGTGCTTAGTAATAGATGCGTCTCTAACACAACCATGCAAAAATTGTCCACAATCGGTCCATAATCTATATATATAGACCCCCCATTATAAACGATCCCCCGATTTTGCCCCTTTCGAGGGCCTCTTGAGGGAACAAATTCATCCGATCCGGCTGAAATTTGGTACGTGCCTTGTTAAAGCGGGGTCTCAACACATGCAAAATATTGGTCCATATGCCCCAATAAATTTATATATAGCTCCCATTATAAACCGATCCCCAGATTGACCACCGGAGCCTCTTGAGGAGCAAAATTAATCCGTCCGGTTTGAAATTTAGTACTGGTCCTTAGATACGGTTTTTAAAAACCAATGCAAAATGGTCCATATCGGCCATAATTATAATATAGCCCATATAAACGAATCCCCCAGATTGACCTCCGGAGCCTCTTGAGGGGCAAAAATAATCCGATCCCGGTTGAAATTGTACTGATGTTAGTTAGCGGCCTCTAATAACCATGCAAAAATTGGTCCATATCGGTCCAATAATTATATATAGCCCCATATAAACCGTCCCCAGATTTGACCATCCGAGCCTACTTGTGAAGAGCAAAATCATCCGACCAGTTGATTTTGGTACATGGTGTTAGTATAGGTCCATACAACCATGCAAAAAATTGTCCATATCGGTCCATAATTATAAATATAGTTCCCATATAAACCGTCCCCAGATTGACGTCGAACCTCTTGGAGGAGCAAAAGTCATCCGATACGGTTGAAATTTGTAGCATTTTTGTCAATATATGCCTTTACAGCCATGTAATATTGGTCTATATCGTCTTAGTTATATTAGCCGATGACTTATTACACAAAATGGTCCATATCGCCAAAAATAACTAACCAAAACTTTATTTCCGATAGAAAATTTTGTCAAATTTTATTACTAAGAAAGTTTTGTTAAAATTTCATTTCTATATGAAAGTTTTGTTCAAAAATTTATTTCTGCCATCGGCAAGGTGTTAATCGCAACCCAAGTAATTCGATTGTGGATGAACAGCCTTGTTATAAGAAGTTCCTACCGCAATCCATGGTGAGGGTACATAAATTTCGCTGGCCGAAACTTACGCCGTAATATATTGGTTTAAATTGATTTTCATAATTTGCGCTCTTCACAAATACTTTTCTAATGAAGACTTTCGTGGGTATGAAAGCTGAGCTCAAGCCCTTTCCAATGAGCCAGTCTCTAATATCGCACGCGGCTTAGTTTTGGCACAGTGGGGCTCCCGTTGTAAAAATTGTTTGACAAAGCATTTTCAAATTCCGCTTTTCAAAATACTTTTCTAATGACGAACTTTATGATGTATAAAGCTGAGGCTCAAGCCCTTTCCAATGAGCCTATCTCTATATCGCACGCGGCTTAGTTTTGGCACAGTGGGCTCCGTTGTAAAAATTTGTTGAAAAAGCATTTTCAAATTTCCGCTTTTCACAAATACTTTTCTAATGAAGACTTTTGTGATTATGAAAGCTGAGCTCAAGCCCTTTCTAATTAGCCTAGTCTCTATATCGCACGCGGCTTAGTTTTGGCACTGTGGGCCCGTTGTAAAAATTTGATGAAAATTATGTTTTCAAATTTTCGCTTTTCACAAATACTTTTCTAATGAAGACTTTTATGATTATGAAAGCTGAGCTCAAGCCCTTTCCAATGAGCCTAGTCTCTATATCGCACGCGGCTTAGTTTTGGCACAGTGGGCCGTTGTAAAAATTTGTTGAAAAAGCATTTTCAAATTTCCGCTTTTCACAAATACTTTTCTAATAAAGAGTTTCGTGGGTATGAAAGCTGAGCTCAAGCCCTTTCCAATGAGCCTAGTCTCTATATCGCACGCGGCTTAGTTTTGGCACAGTGGCCCGTTGTAAAAATTTGATGAAAATTTTGTTTTTCAAATTTTCCGCATTTTCAACAATACTTTCTAAATGAAGACTTTTGTGATTATGAAAAGCTGGAGCTAAAGCCCTTTCCAAATAGCTTCTCTTATCGCACCGGCTTAGTTTTGGCACAGTGGGCTCCGTTGTAAAAATTTGTTGAAAAAGCATTTTCAAATTTCCGCTTTTCACAAATACTTTTCTAATGAAGACTTTTGTGATTATGAAAGCTGAGCTCAAGCCCTTTCCAATGACCTACTCCTCTATTTTCGCGCGCGCTTAGTTTTAAATCAAATAAGCCAAAATACTAAAAATCCAAATTCGAATTTGAAAATCCAGAATTTTCGAATTGAAATCCTAAATTCGAATTTGAAAAATATTTTTGGTGTGGTTGTGTCTCGCCTAAGTTTTTTGCTGGCAAATTTCAAATTCGAATTTATCTCACAACAATGTTATTCTGTTGGCGTTTTCTTTCACTTTGATACACCATCACGAACATGATTTTTCTCACTAATTTAAATAACAAATATTTTATATATTTATATTTGTATTTATTATATTATTTAACATATTATTTTAACAATCTCTCCCGTATACCATAACAGCATAACAACAGCGATTCCAATAAAAAAACAACCCACGCGCAAAACAATCGATTACATCGATGACCGGTATCGACTACAGTAGATAAGAATAATAGAAAATTTCCTATATTCTAACAAGCGTGTCTCCCTTAATTAAGATGAATAATTCTTAGTACGAATGAACTAAAAATATTTTTCTATCCAAGCATTATTCGTATGTATGATAAGCTTTCAATAATGAAGGAAGTCAAATTACCGATTTTATAAGAAAATTTTACTGAAATTTAAGGAAACTTGTTAGTTCAAATTTTGTTTATTTTACGAATCTTTGTTATCAGTGAATAACTTTCACTGATAACATTTTAACATATACATAGTTTTTTTTACTGAAAACAATAATTTAATTAATTTAAACAAAAATTTAACACTTAATGGAAATAAAAGGCTAAAACTAAAATTGATGAAAAAAATTCCTTTAGTTTCCGAGGCACTTTTCTGGGCTGTGATTCCGTTTCAAATTTCAGGGGGTTTTGATGACAGATATTCTCCCAAGTAGAGCAATTCAACTAGTACACTTCCCGAAAATAAATTTAAAGACTTTATTTTGAAAATTTTGACAAAATTTTCTATAGAAATAAAATGTTGAACAAAATTTTATAGGAAAATAAAAATTGACAAATTTTCTATATAAATAAAATTCTAGATAAAATTTTCTCTAGAAAAAAAATTTGACAAAATTATTCTATAGAAATAAAATGTTGACAAAAATTTTCTCATAGAAATAAAGTTACAAAATTTTTTCCATAGAAATAAAATTTTTGACAAAAATTTTTCTATAGAACATATTTTGAAAAAATTTTCTAATAGAAATAAAATGTTTGACAAATTTCTAATAGAAATCAAATTTTCACAAAATTTCTATAGAATAAAATGTGACAAAATTTCTATAGAAATGAAATTTGCAACATTTCTATAGAAAATAAAATGTTGACAAAATTTCCATAGGAATAAAATTTTCGACACAATTTCTATAGAAATAAATTTTTTGACAAAAATCTCCATATGAAAATAAAATTTGACAAAATTTCTATATAAATAAAATTTTGACAAAAATTTTCTATAGAAATAAATTTTGACAAATTTTCTATAGAAATGAAAATTTTGACAAAATTTCTATGAATAAAATTTGACAAAAATTCTATAGAAAATAAAATTTGACAAAATTTCCTATAGAAATAAAATTTTGACAAAAATTTTTATAGAAAAAAATTTTTTTTTTTTTTTTTGACAAAATTTTCATATAGAAATAACATTTGACAAAATTTTCCATAGAATAAAATTTTGCAAATTTTCTATAGAAATAAATTTTGACAAAAATTTTCTATAAAATAAAATTTGACAAAATTGTTCCACAGAAATAAAAATTTCGAACAAAAATTTTCTATTGAAAAAAATTTTTACAAAATTTTTTATAGAAATAAAATTTTCAAAATTTCTATAACAATAAAATTTGATAAACTTTCCTAGACGATAAAAATCGGACATAAGTTTCTTTAAGAAACAAGATTTGACAAAATTTCTATATAAATAAAATTTTGACAAAATTTTCCATAGACATAAAATTTTGACAAAATTTTCTGTAGAAATAAAATTTTGATAAAATTTTCTATGGAAATAAAAAAAATTTTGACCAATTTTTCTATAGAAATAAAATTTTGACAAAATTTTCTATAGAAATAAAATTTTGACAAAAATTTCTATAGAAATAAAATTTTGACAAAATTTATATAGAAATAAAATTTGATTAAAATTTTCTTAGAAAAAAATTTTGACCAAAATTTTCTATAGAAATGAAAATTTGGACAAAATTCTATAGAAATAAAAATTTTGAAAATTCTATAGAAATAAAATTTGAAAAATTTTCTATAGAAATAAATTTTGACAAAAATTTTCTATAGAAATAAAATTCTCGACAAAATTTTCCTATATAAATAAATTCGAACAAAAATTTTTCTATAAGAAATAAAATATTGACAAAATTTTCTATAGAAATAAAATGTTGACAAAAATTTCCATAGAAATAAAAAATTTGACCAAATTTTCCAAATAGAAATAAAATTTCGACAATTCAAATTCTATAGAAATAAAATTTTGACAAAACTCCTTCCATAGAAATAAAATGTTGACCAAGATTTCTATAGAAATAAAATTTGACAAAATTTTCTATAAGAAATAAAAATTCGAAAAATTTCAATAAAATAAATTTCGACAAAATTTTATAGAATAAAATATTGACAAAATTTTCTATAGAAATAACAAATTTGACATAAATTTTCAATAGAAATAAAATTGACAAAATTCTATAGATAAATAAAATTTGACAAAATTTCTATAGAAATAAATTTGACCAAAAAAGTTTCGTATAGAAATAAAATTTTGACATGAATTCCATAGAAATAAAATTTTGACAAAATTTCTGTAGACAATAACATTTGACAAAATTTCCATAGAAATAACATTTTGACAAAATTTTCTATAGAAAAAATTTGAACAAAATTTTCTATAGAAATAAATTTTGACAAAATTTTCTATATAAATAAAATTTTACAAAATTTTCTATAGAAATAAACAATTTTGCCAAAGTTCTAATAGAAATAAATTTTGCCAAAATTTTTATAGAAATAAAAGTTTTGACAAAAATTTCGGCTTTACCAAACGAAATCATTAGCAAAATGTTGAAAGTCATGTGATAAGAGTCTAATTTTCAGAAATCGCACAAGTGCAAATAGATAAAAATTAAATTTAGTCTTATTTATAGAGGGCATCACTGACTATTCAAAGTTTTTTTTACGAACTCAATGTCGTCTCAGTTTTACCAATACCAAACGAGATATATGTGAGGGGGCTGTATGTAAATCTGAAGCGATATCGGTAATATTTTGCATATTCAAACTGTTAATAAAGGAGACTACCTGATAACCTGACCATATTTGTGAAAATCGAGCAATTCATATAAATGGAAGCTTTATCTAGATCATTTCACACGAAATGTCTAAAATTTGACAGATATAAGGAGCCCCTAAAGGATTACTGAGCACCACATTTTCACAGAAAAAAAATTTCCGTTACGTGTATTTAAATAACTCTCTTTTTAAATTCTTAACTTTAATTTTTTATTGGAAAAAATAATTTGCTTGTTTCTGTTAGTGATCATTTATTATTTTTATTCGATATTTTCCACAGTCTTAATGAAATCGTTAACCTTGGGGATTTTTTACGGTATTTCTTGCTCAAAATATTTTTATTGAACTTTAACGTGTAGTACAAGTTCATCTTTTTATGACCGTACACATAAGTTCAATATGAACGAAAGAAAAATAACATTTTCGTACGATTACCAAAAATATTATGAATGAACTACTGTATGGTTAAAATGGTGATGATATGTCGCCAATGATGTTTGTTTTCACTTTTGTTAATTTTAGCACAACGTAGTTCATTCTTCTCATAAAACAGTAAAATTTTGTCTGTGTATATTTTCTACTTCTAAAGGCGTTGCAGAAGCAATGCATTCAAATGGGGCGTGTTTTATTAATTAATCAATAAATTCTGTAAAACTAGAAAATGTGTTTTTGGGACATCGCTAAATCGATTCGGGATGTGGTCCTGACAATATTGTCCAAAGACACCATGTATCTATCTCGTCTCCATATGGGTGTTTCAAGCAAATGCCCTAACTTCTAATACCCTGTTCCCCAGAGTGGTGCAGAGTATACAAATATCAGTGGATGGAATCCCGGGAAAGTCAATTTACTCGTA
>PGFW01018483.1:9982-22085 GCA_003123925.1 Haematobia irritans | reverse complement strand
ATATTTAATTAAAATTTTATTGATACAACAAATTTTTTAATTGAAATAAAAATCAATCACAAAAATTAATAGTATCAATTAATTTTTTTAATTGATGCTATCATTTCGGTGATTGAAGACATTTCAATTAAAAAATTAATTGGATCAATGAATTTCGTTATTGAAGACAAAAAATATTTTTTTGTGTGTTGAGAGGAAATAATAAGGGCTAAAGGTGATTTATACTTTAAAAAAAGCAGGTTTTCAACAAGCCTGTGATTGTCATAGATTCTGAATGAATCACGAAATTAATTGATTCAATTAAAAATTTAATTTATGTTGATTGTAAAACTCAATAAATATTTTTATTAAAAAAACGTAACCGTTTTCAATTACTTTTTAAGTGACTTAGTGTTTTTAATCAAATAATTAATTTGATTAAAAATTAAATATTTGAAATAAATTTTTAATTAAAAATTTAATAAATTTCCATCACTTTCTTTAACTGACTTAGTCTTCCGAGTTTGATTAAAATGAGAATTGTATCAATTAATTTTTTAATTAAAAAATTTGAAAACGTTCAATCATTGACTTATTTAATTTAATGTTTCTAACTTTATTAAAAAGGTAATTTTATCAATTAATTTATTAATTGAAAAAATGACAAATTCATTCAACTTTTTAATTGGAAATATGTTGGTGATTTTTTTTTCTGTGTATGTGTTTATGTAATATTACCAACAAAAAATATATATAATACACGATTTTGATATTCAGCTGATAACGGCCAATTATATGGTATTCAAGCCCACCTAAATTATTGCATGATACGAATCTACGCGAATATTGTGGTAGGTTTATCATTTACACCACACTCAATATAACTACCATAAAACCTGTTATCATTGCGTACTCAGCTCAATCTAAATGACAGTGATGTCAATCAAGAAGAGATTCATGGACGCGCGTTTTTATCATTGAGAGGAACCTTCTATTTTATTTTATTCGTTAGTGTACCACCCAACTAGAGAAACTAGGGTGAATTATTTGGCCCATCAATTGATGAAAAACGCCATCGACCGAGTTGAAACTTCGATTGTGGCGGTAGGATATCGTTTTGTTTGTTATAGTAGTCCTATAAAATAAAGTGTCTTTCCATAAAAGGGCAACTGAAGCTGATATTTAATATTACATAGAGTACAGCTGAATAGTATCTTGGTTTACTATATCAAAAAAGGCGCTTTCTTTATTTCTGAGGGGTGATATCGAGGAAATAATTCCTCACATCTAAGAAATTTTAGCCTTATTGAACATTTGATTCAAAATTTGAGGCAATTTACAAAACTTGCAGGAAATTTAGACTCTTTAAAGGGACTCCAGAAATTTCCATAAGTTCCAGATACAAACCTAGAAACTCAACACAGGAAATAAATTTTCCTCAGAGTTGATTGCAAAATAACTCAAGATAGTGTTTATATGGTTCGTAACCACATTGAATTATTCGAGTGCTGCAAAGAAAATAATTCGTGCAAAATTGTAAGCAGCGGATATTAGCTTATTGTTTTGAATGCCTCGAGTTTTCGGCTGAGCTAAGTGGACATGGCTACGACAACTCTTCATATCAGTAATTTTTATTTAAATTCCATACCAAGAGTTTTACCTAGATTTGTTATACCCTAAACCACTATGTGGCCAGGTAATATACAAACTTTAACCTGCATGGAAATGTGTCCAAAAAAAATAGTTATAATCCCTATTGTATATTGATCACTTGGAAGCAATCTCATAAGTCGATCTAGACATTCTTCGGTTTGATTTTCGCAGTCATCAAACGATCTTACAAGGACTGGTGCTTTTGAAATTAGAATATACACACATAAAAATTTGTTTAACCGATCGTCCTAAAATTTAGTACAGTTTTAGAATATTTCTCCCAATTGGGAATCATTAGCCTCTTCGCTTAAATTTACTAATTACTCCATACACATGGCGTCTGATATCAATTACACATCTACCTGTATGTGATTGTGATGTAAATGGCAATAGCAATCGCTAGTGATAAACATTGGCAACACTTTTTATGATAACGGATGCTTCTCTTTGTTATCTGACACATACACAAAGAGACACAAATAGGTATCAGTGTGTACGATAGATACTCATTAGATTTATGTTGCCACCCTGTTGAATATATAGCTGTGCGATATTCTAATGAGTCCGAGTGCAATTAAAAAAATATGAAAACACAAATAGTTTTTTTTTTTAATAAAGACACATATTAAATTTAAATTATTCTATATAATTGACAAAATTGTGTTATAAATTCTTTGTAAATTGTATATGCTTTTTGGGATGGTGTATTATTTTGGTGGTTATTTGATGAATTGTTGTGAAATATTTTTGAAAATCCTTCTTACCGTGTTTTTTGTTTTTGAAGAAGTATGGGTCTATTGATTTTAAGCAAATTCTTCGGGTAGATCTTCTTTACGTTTCTAGTTCAGAACATTTCAGAGAATTGTGTTAATGGTTTATGCAGCAAAGCCTTCGAGAATGTTGTTATCCTTAATCCTTGGATGTTACTGAGCGATTTGCCTTTTTTTTTGGGGTGGGAGAGATATATTTTTCTGCCACGTTTTTCTTTTGCTTTCAAAGTATATCACAGGTTCTGTCTGCCTTTTTGTTCTATAGTTGTCCTTTTACTATTTTTCTTGAAGTTTTCTTTGTCTATCTACAATTTTCTGGCACAGCGCATATTCTTGGCTTTTTCTGTGGCGCGCCAAAAAAAAATGAGGTTTCCTTGTCTATCTGCTGCTGTTGTCTAAATGGATGGATGGATAGATGCTCTGGTTGTTTGGGAGGCCTGGTGGTTTTTGCGTTTTACATGCAAATCGTTTCTTTTTTCACCGAGAGATTGACACAACGTATATCCAACACCACCATGCAGGGTACAAAAAAATATATCCTATGTCAAAGATGACGAACAGCCAAAGGAAGTGATGAAGTTTGCGTCCCCATGATAGAACAAAAGAGGAGGGAAAAAGAAATCTTGGTTACAACTTTTCAACGTCTTTTTCAATATTTTCTTCTTTGAAAGATTTTGTTTGTGTAAATGTATGCGTGCGATTTTGGGGGTTTTTATTTTTTGTTATAAGCAGGACGAGTGTGTTGTGAATGGATGTGGAATGTTCTGGGATGCCAAGCATGATTGTTATTATTGTTCCAGCAATTAGTCTGTATGATTTTCCAAAAAGTAAATTGGATTGATGATGGTGATGTTGGGGGGATGTGGTTTGGGGATGGATAGATTTATGTGTAAGTGTTTTTAAATATTAAAGAAGAATGAGTCAATGATGCTGAAATATTTTTATGCTGACCAAATTATGGGCTCCTTATCAAGTCCCCTGTGCAATGATGAATTTTGTGGTAAGATTTAAGCTACACCGAATAGATATTTATCTCCAAAAGCAAATTTTTAAAAAATTAAATTTTCTTTTATCCTTCTTATTGAGGGGTAAACAATTTTGTTAATAACTTGTTGGAAACGAAATTGTATTTTAATTTTATTCCATTTTGATTTTTTGTTATTAATGTAATTTTTTATTTTTCAACTATAATTTTAATCTTAAAATTTCAATCTTTAATTTTTGTCGTTATTGAAGGGTAAATAAAACTTTTTGAAAACAAAATCAGCTTATATTTTTGATTTTTTTCTTTTAACTTTAATTTAATTTTAAACTTTCAATTTAAAATTAATAATTTTAAATTTTTAGAATTTTGTTAATAACTTGTGGAAAACAAAAATGGTTTATTAATTTAATTTCATTCTATTTATTTTTTATTTTTAATGTAATTTTTATTTTTAAATTTTAATTTTTAGCTTTTAATTTTCAATCTTTAACTTTTATCCTTATTGGGGGGTAAATAAAACATGTTGAAAACAAAATTAGCTTATTTTGTTAGTTTCTTAAATTACATATATATATTTTTTATTTTTTAACTATTTTAATTTTATTTTTAAATTTAAATTTTTATTTTGATTTTTAGTTTTTAATTTTAAATTTAATATATTAATCAACTTATAAGTATTCCATAAGTCGGTCTATACATAGGTGTCGCTCATTTTGTTCATCTGTTTGATTTCAATCTTTAATTTTTATCCTTATTAAGGAGTAACATAAAATTTTTAACGAATTAATGAAAACAAAACTTAGCTTATTTTTTAATTTTTTTATTTTTAACTTTAATTTAATTTTTATTTTTTAATTTTTATTTTTAAACTTTAAATTTTAACTTTCTTCTTTAAATTTTAAATTTACTTAAATTAATTTAATTTAATATTCATAAATTTAATTTAATTCTAAATTTTAAATTTATTTAATACATATAGTTTAATTTAAATTCTAAAATTTTTAATTTATTTAATTATCATATAATTTAATTTAAATTCTAAATAAAATTTTATTTTAATATATAAATTAATTTAAATTCTTTTATTTTTCTTAAAGTTTAATTTTAATTTTTTGCTTAACACCCTTATATTAATTAAAATCCAAAAATTGATAATTGTGTGGTCATATGAAATCATGAATCATGAAGCACTTAGTCATCGCACTGGAGGGTAAAAAAAAAAACAAGGAATATTCAAAACGAAAAACCAACTCTCCTTTGCACAAAATCAAAATGAACCCAACAAATAGAAAAACAAACCAACACTTTTGAATGAATCCAGAGGATAACACTTCATGTTTGGGACAAAAAGAAATTCGCATGACAATTAATTTTGTGCTACAATCGTTTATGGGTGTATTAAATACGTATGCTCGAGAATGTTTACACGTTATGCATTTTATGTGGTGATTGTGGCAAAAGCAATGCTGCTTATTTAGCTGACGAGTGTTGGTTGAATGAATCAAAGGAAAAGGTTACATGCGTTCCGATATTAACCAAAACCAGCTGGTCGGCCGGATAGCCAGCGCCAGTGAAGCTAAAATTCATGAATTGGTTTTTATGCAAACTACCCCATTCTGTTGTGGTTTTATGAATGTTTATGTGAAGAGATTCTCCTCTCTGTCTAAATGGATGGATGGATAGATGCTCTGGTTGTTTGGGAGGCCTGGTGGTTTTTGCGTTTTACATGCAAATCGTTTCTTTTTTCACCGAGAGATTGACACAACGTATATCCAACACCACCATGCAGGGTACAAAAAATATATCCTATGTCAAAGATGACGAACAGCCAAAGGAAGTGATGAAGTTTGCGTCCCCATGATAGAACAAAAGAGGAGGGAAAAAGAAATTCTTGGTTACAACTTTTCAACGTCTTTTTCAAAATATTTTCTTCTTTGAAAGATTTTTGTTTGTGTAAATGTATGCGTGCGATTTTGGGGGGTTTTTATTTTTGTTATAAGCAGGACGAGTGTGTGAATGGATGTGGAATGTTCTGGGATGCCAAGCATGATTGTTATTATTGTTCCAGCAATAGTCTGTATGATTTTCCAAAAAGTAAAATTGGATTGATGATGGTGATGTTGGGGGGGAGTAGTTTGGGGATGGATAGATTTATGTGTAAGTGTTTTTAAATATTAAAGAAGGGAATGAGTCAATGATGCTGAAATATTTTTATGCTGACCAAATTATGGGCTCCTTATCAAGTCCCCTGGGCAATGATGAATTTTTGTGGTAAGATTAAAGCTACACCGAATAATATTTATCTCCAAAAGCGAATTTTCTAAAAAATTAAATTTTCTTTTATCCTTCTTATTGAGGGGTAAAAAATTTTGTTAATGACTTGTTGGAAACGAAATTGTATTTTAATTTTATTCCATTTTGATTTTTTTGTTATTAATGTAATTTTTTATTTTTCAACTATAATTTTAATCTTAAATTTTCAATCTTTAATTTTGTCTCTTTGCGGGGGGGTAATAAAACATGTTTAAGCAACAAAACTTAGCTTTATTTTATTTCTTATTTGTTAATTGTCTTTATTTAAATGTACCTACTTTTTTTATTTTAATCTGTATTTATTTTTTTTATTTTAATTTATTTTCTTTTTATTTATTTTAATAAAAAAATTTTAATTATATTGTTCAACTTAGAAGCATATCAAGTCGATACTGCGAGTAGGTGTTCCCTTCATTTTGTTCAATTGTTTGATTTAATCTTTAATTTGGTCCTTATTGAGAAGTAAAATAAAACTTGTTAACGAATTGATGAAAACCAACTTAGCCTTTTTTTATATTTTATGATTTTTTTCTTTTAACTTTAATTAATTTAAACTTCAATTTAATTAATAATTAATTTAAATTTTAGAATTTTGTTAATAACTTGTGGAAAACAAAAATGGCTTATTAATTTAATTCATTCCTTTTTATTTTTTTTTTTAATGTAATTTTTATTTTTAAATTTAATTTTTAGCTTTAATTTTCAATCTTTAATTATCCTTATTGGGGGGTAAATAAAACTGTTGAAAACAAAATTAGCTTATTTTGTTGTTTCTTTAATTTTATATATATTTTTTTTTTTTTTAACTTTAATTTTATTTTTAAATTTAATTTTTTATTTTTGATGTTTTTAGTTTTTAATTTTTAATTTAATAATATTATCAAACTTAGAAGTATTCATAAGTCGTCTATACATAGGTGGCGCTCATTTTGTTCATATCTGTTTGATTTCAATCTTTAATTTTTTCCTTTTTAAGAGTAAATAAAATATTAACGAATTGATGAAAAAACTTAGCTTATTTTTATTTTTTTAATTTTTAACTTTAATTTAATTTTATTTTTTAATTTTATATTTTAATTTAAATTTTAACTTTCTTCTTTAAATTTTAAATTTAATTTTAAATTTAAATTTAATTTAATTCATATAGTTTAATTTAAATTCTAAAATTTTAATTTATTTAAATTCATTAAATCTTAATTTAATTTTAAATTCTTTTATTTTTCTTAAAGTTAATTTTACTTGTTTTGTAACCACCTTACTTAATTAAAATCCAAAATGAAATTTGTGTGGTCCTTTTACACCCCTTTTATGAAATCAATGAATTCATGAAGCACTTAGTCATCGCACTGGAGGGTAAAAAAAAAAAAAGGAATATTCAAAACGAAAAACCAAAACTCTCCTTTACACCAAATCAAAATGAAACCCACCCAATAGAAAAAAAAACCAAACTCTCTTGAATGAATCCAGAGGATAACACTTCAGGTTTGGGACAAAAAGAAATTCGCATGACAAATTAATTTTGTGCTACAATCGTTTATGGGTGTATTAATACGTATGCTCGAGAATGTTTACACGTTATGCATTTTTATGTGGTGATTGTGGCAAAAAGCAATGCTGCTATATTTAGCTGACGAGTGTTGGTTGAATGAATCAAAGGAAAAGGTTACATGCGTTCCGATATTAACCAAAACCAGCTGGTCGGCCGGATAGCCAGCGCCAGTGAAGCTAAAATTCATGAATTGGTTTTTATGCAAACTACCCCATTCTGTTGTGGTTTTATTAATGTTTATGTGGTGAGTGTGTGTGTGTGTCTGTGTTTAGCATGCCTGCTAACCATGTTTACTTCCGCAAACCATAGAATTTGAACCCAATGAAGGAACCACAATAAAATTCCTGTATTAAAGGGAGATGTCTATTGCACTTTTATTAAGAGCGTATAACCATTTCATTGGGTTTTTGTGTTTTCTATTTTTATTTGTTTTTTTTTTTTCATACAGCTAAGGCAGAACTAAAAAACTTTTCCTAATACCGACAAAATTACTTAAAAATTTAGGTCCTAAAATATTTTATAATATTTATTCAAATATGTATTTTTTTTTTTTTTTTTTTTGTAAATTTATTGTAAATTTATATTAAAATTTTGATTCAAACAAATTTGTTACCGATGTAGTAAAATTGAATAATGACTACCCTGATTTATGACATTTTAATACAAATTGCATTGTATTTTCGCACAATTGACGTCGATGGTCGATTTAATGGTTTACCAATGTTCTCAGTCAATCACAAGGAGATCAACTGCATTCTACCAGCAACCACAGCAATAAACAAAGTGAATGTAGCTTGCCCAGTAACGGGAACAATAATTCCATGGGCCTGAATTATAGGGCCTGCTGATCCATTCTAACTTCATTTTTAATATGGTGAATCATTAGAAGGGCTAATGCGAGAAACATTCCCCAGGAAAGCATTGCAAAAAGAGGATTAAGCCACAGATGTAAGCTGGAATGTAAGATACGGATTTCAACTAAAGATAATTAGAAATGCTCGCTACTACCAAAATTTTTATCCATTACGACGTTTTTGGTATTTTCCCTTTCACTAGAAAGGCCCTATGAATTTTTGCCAACTAGCAAAATGCACTCTTACTCTCATCATTATTAACCGAATGTATCTCTAGCATAACCATTTTTACACACCAGGATTACATTGGATAGAGAAGCAGAGCAGTGAGGAGCGTATATATGTAGCGAAAGAGCATCAAATACTAGCGCATGATACATACTAGTTGCATAGTTTTTGGTGAGTCAAATTGCTCATTTCCAAATTCACCCTCGTTGTAATAGCTTATATGACAAAGAAAAGTTTAAGAAACACACAGCTTCAAAAAAGACCAAAAAAAAACAGAGAAAACAATGAAAGTGTAACCGAAAAGAATGTAACAAAGCATGCACAAAAAAATAGTAGATGCTTTATTGTTTATGCCAGAATGATGTGATTATGGCGTAGAGAAGGTGGAAAATTAAGTTTCTTACCATCAAACGAATTAACTAGCAAAAATAAGCCATAACCTCAATTAGATAAAAGAGCAAAACTACTGTTCAGTAATGGACGTTTACTATGTAAATGTACTACATTTTGTACAAGTTCCTTCAAAAAGGTGAATTCGTATGTTTTGGTAGATATTACCAACTAAGAGTACATCAATTTGTTTTATAGAAATAAATTTTGACTAATATTTTTTTAGAAATAAAATTTTTGACAAAATTTTCTGTAGAAAACAAAATTTTTTACAAAATTCTTAGAAATAAAATTTCATAGAAAAAAAAATTTGACCAAATTTCATCTAAAATAAAATCGTGATAAAATTTTCTATAGAACTAAAATTTTCTATAGAACTAAAATTTTGACAAAATTTTCTATAGAAATAAAATTTTGTGTTTATTGTTGATATTTATTTAATTTTTATGATTTTTTAATTCATAATCTCGGCTATAGGTCTATAAATTAAACTTGAAATTTTGACAAAATTTTCTATGGAAATAAATTTTTGGCAAAATTTTCTATAAAAATAAAATTTTGCCAAAATTTTCTATAGAAATAAAATTTTGCCAAAATTTTCCACAAAAATAAAATTTTGACAAAATTTTCTATGGAAATAAAATGTTGACAAAATTTTCTACAGAAACAAACTTTTCTATAGAAATAAAATGTTGACATAATTTTCTATAGAAATAAAATCGTTGACAAAATTTTCTATAGAAATAAGACTTTGATAAAATTTTCTAAAATTTTTACAAAATTTTCTATAGAAATAAAATTTTGACAAAATTTTCCAATTTTGACAAAATTTTCTATAGAAATAAAATTTTTACAATAGTCGAACTTTCCTATAATATGTACGTACCAAGGTAAGTTCTGTATGAATTTTGTACAAAACAGTCGTCGACGCGTATCATAGTTAAGAGAAACTATGAAAACAAGGTACGTTCTATTAACCAGTATTTGCGTTACAAATTTATTTGCCACCACTAGCAAGCAGATTTCTGGCGTCAACAAAAACAGAGAAAGGTGTAATGAAGCATTGCAAAATATCGAATCTAGTGTTTGGGGAAAAAAAGAGATTATGTGAGGAGGTGAGGAGATTGTAGAGATAGTACTTCACTCAAATCCCCTGATTCAATTGCACTAACTAAAATATACACTAATCGTGTTACATTTAGCCTTTTGTAACTGGTGTGGTGATGATATTCATTTTCTTATTTTCTCCCGCCTCTCGCTTCTCTTCTTTTTGTGGAGAGATGTGTTTGATGGTAAGTTAGTAGCACATGTGTGTGATACAAGGAAATCTCAAGATATTATAGTGCTTATAAGCACTGCCCATAGTGAGTGTATAGTGAATGTATGCTCTGTGTAATGATGTTATTATAACCTTGTATCAAACCAAAGTATATTACTGAGGCAGCAGGGAGTATGGTTTCTTAATGATTATGATGACGATGATAATGATGACAACAATAACATGTAATTATGATTAGATGGTAATCTTGTTTTAAATCTTGTCACACTGTACGCGATTTGTTACACAGTAAACAAAAAAAACAAAACACAAATATGCTGGCTCCCCGTACAAAATTACCAAAGCATGGCGCACTCACCATAAGCAGCATGCATGTGCTAGCTTTATTGGCCGTAAGATGCCGTATTTTTTTGCTGTTGCTCTTTTCTTGTTTTTTTTTTTTGCTCTCCTTTGGTTTAGTTAACGTTTTTTGAGTTAAAGCCATGTTTGGTGGTGTTCTACCATGCTATGGTTAAGTTTTGCCCGCAATTTGTTGTAATTGAAACTAAAAGAGCCACAAGGACAGACGCAAGTAGCAACAAAAGCAAGATACACAAAGCTTAAATCAATTTGTATTTGAATGTGTGTAGGTGTTTGTGTTTTTTGTCATTGAACTGAAGAATGAAAAGTATGACAGAGCCTTTCACATGCAATAATACATACCCAAAGGCACGCAGCAGTGTGCTCATAATTCAAGTTTTAATCAAAGAAAATCTTCATTACTGACATTGAAAAAAGAATTGGTTACCACATGGTCTGATGGATGGATGGATGGCATGGCAGTGATCAAAAAAAATAAAAGGAGGACAAATATAGAAAACGCGTGAAAATATTCCAGAAAGAAGAGATTTTATCCAAAAGACATTGCTAGAATTTTACAAAATGGTACTACCAGAAGACAAACGAATCAAGAACAATGCTCTCACAATTGCTTGTGGGGGAAGTGTTGTTAGACTATGATGATTGATGCGAACTGCCCAGAACTGGTGGTTGTTTTGCAAACACACAAACACAAGAAGGATCTAAAGTAAAGAATAATGGACAAGTTAGGAACCTATGAATAGATGTTGAGGATTTTTTCAAATGGAATTTTTATCGTCTAGCCGTGTGGATTAAAGATCAAATAAAATTACATTCAAGATTTAAATAAACAAATATAACTAAGGGAAACTCCGGCAATTAGAAGTTAGTTTGTTTAGTTACGAATTAAATTTAATTCAATAGCAAATTTGAGGAGAATAAATTTAGCACAAAAATTTATGTGCAAAGGTAATAGGGAACTGGTGGGATTATTTTCAGGGAGTTTTGTTTAGTAAAATTTCAATTTATTCATTGACGATTTGAAAAAATGACGAAAACATTAAAATATAAAATATATATGTATAAATGTAAAAATAAAATATTACACAGAATTTACGAAATATTTCAATTAAAATCTTATTGACTTTTAAAAATATTCTATTAAAATGATTCGAAATTTTGAGTTGAATGAACACAATATCAATCACACAAATTATTAGATGATCAATTAATTTTTTTTATTTGTTTTATTTCGTAGTTGAACATTTCATTAAAAAAAATTGGATCATTAATTTCGGTGATTTGAATCAGACAAAATTGTTCACTGTTCCGGTCGATTTCTGGCGCTTATCGCTATCATGGTATTTGTTGAATTGATACAGAACATTTTCACCTGTGTTACATTAGATTGTAATCAATTTTCATGTGAAACGAACGTTTTTAAATCTTGTTTTTCACAATATTTACAATAACGAATATATATGGTGATTGATTCTATCGCTCAGATATTGCTTTGATATTTCAAACAGAACTGTCAAATATTAATTGAATTACCCACGATTAAATGAAACAAACAAACTTGTTTGATATTTTATTTGCCGTATTGTTGTTTGTAATAAAATTTATTCTTAATATTTATCAAACTTTTTGGTATCTAGTATCTATTCAGTGATGTGGAGGAAATTTGGGAACTCGGGGTTTTCAACATAAACTTCTTTCAATTAAATATAAATAACAACAAAGAAATCCTCCTCTCCCTTTTTT
>PGFW01018476.1:554-11884 GCA_003123925.1 Haematobia irritans | reverse complement strand
CTTCTTGAGAAACAGGTTGAGGCTGCGAGCTTGTTTTTACTTTGAAACACAAATAAGGCAATATCAAGGCGCAGAATCAGAAGACAGATCGGGACAGACAGACGAAGGACGGACAATCCTAAATCGACTCAGAAATATTAATTCTAGAAGCGATCTTTACTATAAAATAGGAGGTTGGTCGTAATGAAATTACTCCGCGTTTGGGTCCTTGTTATTTCATACAAATGCAGAAACTTATTAATTATTAAGCGCCTGTACCAAACTACACATAGTGGTGAAAGGGTATGAAAATGCAGTTTTGGCGATAAACTAATGGAATCATATGCATTTAATTGCTATGGGACGCCATCTAATGAACTGTGTTCTCAGTCGGAAGATATAATCATTGTTTGCATTTTCTGAAGCTTTTACGCCTATCCTATAGAATTGTTCTTTAATGGGCCTTAGTGAAAGCCTTTAGCAAGCTACTCATTATCCGATTTATGTTTTGATTTCAAACGGACTTACATTGCAACATGGATTCATATTTTATATACTTCCATTCCTCATGGTAGTGGGAAGGATATCAATATATACTCGCATTCAAAAAATATGCGTGCCGTTCTAATATTAAGTCGCAGGTCTAAAAAGCATATTATACTAGTGGTGGCAGCTTATATACTTGAATCCAAACTGATCTGGAATGAGGTTGTTACGATTTTCGTGAACCTATTTGCTTATAAAGGCTAGAATATGCGCGTAAGACCTAAGCGTAGGAACTAAAGATATAAAGTTTTACATATGGAGATCGTATAGATTGTCTTAGGAATTTGTGATCGTTGGTAATTAATATTTCACGTATAGAAGTGACTATATTGACCAGAAATTCGATATTTAGTCTTTTGTTGTTCAAAAACTGAATGGAACATTTATATTTTTTTTTTCTTAGTGTATGCTATTACCCCCCATCTCTATGGTTGTGAATATTAATTACAGATCCCATAGTAATAAAAGCTAATTAAATTCATAGTTACTAGCAAGTCCAAAATGAAAGCCTTTTGGACACTTACAAATGATATGCTGGGGTTATGATACGGGTTAATTTCATTACAAAATCCGTAGAACTTGTTTTTTTTTTTCTCGCATTTTTATATGCTATAGTATCTGCAACTGATGTATCACGCTCTTGTAAGTTAATAAAAATCTGTATGTTGAATTACAGTTATGTCAACGATCAGTTCTTATACGCATTTGAACAATTGCCTATTACTATTCAACTTCTAGAAATAATTGAAATATTTAATATTTTTATTAAATTTTATAATTCTGTGTACGTATTCTTTAATACTTTTGTCTGTGAAATAACGAAATCTTGTACCTAAAGTCAAATATCATTTTTTTAAATTCTATTATTTAATTTTGGAACAAAACATATAATTTTTATCGCGAGGTGGAGGTTGGCCAACATCTGATATTAATACTGGTACAGAAGAGTACCTATCTAACACGAAAACAAAGGAGTGGAACTCTCCAGGACGTTTATTCTACAAAAATAAATAAAAAGCCGGTGTCGCAATTTGCTGGGTTGATACCACTATACGCCGTAACTTCACACATGAATTATAGGTCTATAAAATTTCATCTGGCTTGTAGGTTATTTTGCATATATGATTTGTCCAGACTGTGACTTCGCATATGGTCCTGCGCCTAATCCATATTGTGGGTGGAATGGTTAAATTTGATCCCTATTGTCAACCAACTAACATGCAGGCCCCCCTTACAAGTATTTACAATTATTAAAGCAGCTTTTTTAGAACCAGACAGAAAAGTAGAAAACAAAACTGTGTTCTAGGCTAATGTAAACAATCAGTTGATTGATTTTTGTTCTTCATTTTTGTTATTATCATGCTTCAATTGATAAGAAAATTCTCACCAGAATGCGCGCTCAATGCGCATACCAGTACAACTTGGCGCTTATTTTCGTTGTGTTATTTTAATTTTTATGTAGCTCTAACGTAAGCACAGATATAAGTCAAAAATTGAAATATTGAATATTGTAAAGTAAAATGTAATAAAAGATTAATTTCTTTTCACCTTTTGGCACTGGTGTTTAATTAAATGTTCACCTTCACACCTAATGATTTCCGCTTTTCCCGCTTAAAGGACTATTGTACCTTACCGGTGAGCATGACTTTGTTTGATTTCTTCTTTTGTTTAGAGTCTTATTAAAAGATAACTCTGAAGAGCAAAATTTGGCGTCTTTTCATACATTCTTGGACCAAAAGAGACAAAAATAAAATAAACAAATTAAAGTCGTGTTTTTTGGGTGTACGAATAATCTCGCTCTTTGGGCGAAGTTTGCATCAATAGGAGTTCTTATAAATATTTAGTTCTTATAGAGACTTCTTTGTTTAGCTATCTAATTTTTTGTTTTTTATCTATAGAAAGAGTCATATATTTATGGAATAAAAATATATTTTTAAATCGT
The DNA here is from genome assembly GCA_003123925.1 of Haematobia irritans. NCBI lineage: Eukaryota > Metazoa > Arthropoda > Insecta > Diptera > Muscidae > Haematobia > Haematobia irritans. Next base: position 9,417 of record PGFW01018476.1, on the reverse strand, counting down.
AACACTAACTACTATAAGGATAATTTCTCCTGTTATTAAATGACTATACGTAAATTAGCTCTAATGTAGTAAAATAGCTGCCTTATTTGTTTAATTTTTTTATTGAATGTATATATAAATGTTCACACCATAAAGTTAGCGATATGATTTAATTTTGACCTATAGACAGTCAAATGCGACAGTAATTCAATGTGCTGTTGAATCAGAAAAGGTGATTAGCCCCAAGTTTCATCAATCTGGGAATGCTATTCTTAGATCAACGGGCGTGTATAGAATAAACTTAACAGACCAAACTCTTCACTTTTGGAATTTGGTTAAACAAATTTTATGATCTTGACAATTATTAATTGCTGTTTCATTTTAGTGTGTGTTATACGTGTTTTGAGAAGACTGTCCTAGGACAATGTAATGGCAAAACAACTTTAAATCTATCACATTATTGGGGTGATATAATTGAAGACATTTTGCCCTGACCATTCTTGTATTTTGTTTTTTATGTTTATTGAGTACTATAGATAAGATATCGAGAAGCGGTTACGTGTGAAAAATCAATATTATTTATGTATCTGCCGCAGTCATTTGTAGACAAAAAAAACCGACAGGATTGTAATATTATACAGTTAATTCAGGCCTATATAGTATAAAACTACCAGAACTTGTACATAGAAAAGTTAATGCAAAGGTTTTTTTGCACAGCATATCCCTATACACAAAACCTCTAGTGTTATATGTTGGAAAACAATTATATCTTTCGCTTGGATTAAATCTATAAATGTAACACAGGTAATAGTTCATTTCTCAGGCCTCAACTTTCTGAATTCAATGAAAAATATTAATTCTTATAATTTTCCGATATATAATAATAACTTATGATCGATTTTTTTCATTTTAAGCCAAAACGTGACTTAATCAGGTTTCTTTGCGATATTAAAAATGGTTAAATATTGATAGACTAAACGGCTTTATCTCATTTATTTGGGCTTTTACGAACAATATTTAGTTGCGTCAGAAACCTGAATGAAGATGATGAGTAAGATCATTGATGGAGATGATTTTTGAGGGATAATTACCTTGAGAAAAATAATCTAGTTCTGGGCGATACATATGGAAACTAGATGCGTAACTTTGGTACCAATATTAACATTTTTTTATTTTGGAATATCGTTTGTATTCCGATAGAATCCTTTATTCGAAAAACACTCGCCTATAGTATAGAGACCAAAAATCCTTATCTGAATTTAGACGTCTGTGAAAATTGTTAGGCAATGATTTACTGCAAAAAATACAATGGAAAATCAATACGGGTGTGGGTCGAAATTGGCGTTTCACCAAAGTAAAACATTTCATAGTTTTGTTAGATTATATCTCATTTCTCAGTCGATCGATTAGAAGCTCGGATTTTGACAATACGGTTCCTAATAAATAAAATTTTTTATTTGGCATATCATCATTAATTATTATTATATACTAAAAATATATCACTAAGGCTGGGTGGTTTGTATGACTAGTCTTTGTTTTCAATATAACCATGTTACATCCAATTGATAGAGCGAAAAAAACTCAAGATTTATTTCCTATTTGGAATTCGTAATGTGGTTCCTGCCTCCTTTTAACAAAACACCTTTAAATTATTTTATGACTAGGTCGATTCAACAGCACATTAATTCATTAAAAAATTAAAATGTGCCTCAATTGAATATGTTGTAGATTGATTTCAAACTAGAGCTTTAATAGGTGCCTGGCGATGTGAATATTCTCGCGCGAATCAGCGCGAATAAACATTATACTTGCATCCGTACCTTATATTTTTAAATGTGAACAATTAAATTTTGCCTGGTGAATTTGAATGTTAAATTAGATTCAGGTATCATCTCACCAAAAAAATCTAAAACTTTTATACGTGCTTCAAATTTTTGCATCCTCTAATTAAAAACTATAATAATTCTCTCGCTTGAATCTTTAAATAAAACTTAAAACAAATCTTGTTGAAATCATATATACAATTTTTTAATTGTACTATATATTTTTGTTAGGTGGCACTCACGGTGAAACATTGATTATATTGTGTTATAGCGAGAGTCGCTAGTTGGGTTGAAAATTTTTTTTCTGTGTAAATACTTTCTATTTGGTGCGAGGGAAGATACGTGTTATTAATTTTTATTATTGGTCTTTGAAAATGGCCATAGGTATCGTGTAGGTCAAGGGAAAAATCGCGAGTTAGTGTGTATCAATCATCACCAGAGAGTACAGATCAATAATTTAAAGTAATATTTTGAAATACTAATTAAAAAAATTAATTTCAATATTTAATTAAATTCTTTCGTATTGATCTTATATAGTTTAACTTAAATCTAGATATTTGTTGAATCAAAAAATTTTGTAATTCAGGGTGAAAAAATATATTTTAGTAAATTCTCTCATAGTTTAGAGATCTTCTCAAGCTTTGTATCTCAGAAATCCGAGATGACACTGGCCTCTTATGGTGAAATGCTGTTTCTGTGTATAAGCTTGCTTTTCGTTCAGTTAGATACACCTTTATGAGCTTTTGTGTCCGAACTTTCCTATTCTTGAAAGTAACATCCCAATACATTTGAAACTGATAACAATCATGAATAGTTATGATGTTTATTTATGTGTTTGCCAGGGGCCTATACAAGTCACACTCTTTGGTCACCTTCCCTTCAGACCTAGCCAAAACAGTTTACTTTCTCTGAAGGACATATGATTTGCCTTGTAATCGATATCTATAGCCCTAATACTATAATGACGTATATTCAATTCACACTTAGACATATACGTCTTTTTTAATTACTCCCAACAGCAATCTATTATCTAACCTATAAATAGGTACCGCATTTTTGCCAATCCATTCTTAACCAATGATATTTAGATCCATAAATGCCTCTTCTCAATTGGCTGGACTCTTGTACCCATCGTGGACAAGTTAATGGAGACACTTTCTTTGGTCGTTGAGTAGTTGGATTAAAATCAGTACACACCTGTAGTAGTGCTAACTTGAAGTACTAAATATCCACTATCGTACAAATTCCTGCGCTTATTCATTGATTGCGCTTGGCAGGTCTATCAAGCCGATGGTACAATCTTAAACCACCAATGTTTCATGTAATCTTTGAATCTCCTCAACATCCCAACCGTGTAAAGTGGCTTTGTAACGAATATTGTCCTTCTTGAGTACTTGCAACGAGTCTGAATAGGTTCCAATTAGAGTAACTCTTCATTCACATAATCTCGAGCTAACCGCATAGCCTTCCTAAAATACGCAATCTGACAACAAGAAGAGATACCATTCAACATTCTAGGTCCCCCCTAGTTGGTGTTCTTCTTGGAAAGTTGATGTGGATAAGGCTTAATGAGCCGTTTTCAAACTAATACCAACTATATGTAATATATTACACGTAGTTTTATTTAATCTCTAGTAGACGCTGAAGCGAGCGCATTATGGTAAACTCTCTCTCTCATGCAAATGCTGCTTCTACAGATACCGCCACCTCTGGTACAGATGGCTTTGGGCCAAACCATGATTATCTTGCGAACTGACAAGTTTTTATGTGCTTGAAAACTGCTTACCTTAGTTTCTTACTGGATATAATATTCAGCAACAAATTTGGAATTGTTTCCTACAGCGCCTTTATAGAGATAAATGTATAACTAGACCATTTACAAGATGGATGTAACTAGTTCAAGAATTTCTCTCTTTGGGAACCAGGTCGTATATCGGGTAAAAACATTAAATGACGTGGAATAACCGAAAAACTATGGATGTAAATCATATTCTTAAGTACCTAATGGCTAATGTGGTATGCTCAAATGACTCTGTATAGACCACTGTGAAATAAAGCACTGTTCCGTGTTCCAGCGATTTGTCATTTATTTTAAAAATAATGTCGTATTGATTCCGACCAAATGAAGCGGAAGAATCATGTTAAATTAAGAGATATTACTTTTGAAGACCACAATCTCTCTTTAAATTTAGGTTGCGTTCTGCTTCTACGATCAGTAAATTTAACATTTCGTTTTCAGCTTTTTTTCTTATATGCTATCAATATCCTTTAAAAACATTAACGATCAACTTATTTTATCAAAAGACATCGTTCATTGTATGTAGTACTACTATGGATATGATATCAAGTGCAAAACGTCATTTAAAATAAAGTGTATGGAAAAACATTTCCTATTTCATTGCAATCGATTTAAAATATGCCTTTTTTTTCACAGTGTACCAGTCAGTCAAGGATGAAAACAACAAATTTTAAAGACACATTCATTGAATTTAAGGAATATTTTCTGATTTTTAAGTCAAAAAATTTATTTACAATTCATAGTTAATGAAAACCCATTAAGTCAATCACTAAATAAGACAATACGACTTCATGAAAAGTAGCGACCTTTCTGACAAGATAAACTTTATATTAGGAGAAATGCGTCTATCTATGCTTTTTTTACGATATTTTAAGGGACATGATCTTGGCCTCACGACAAATATTTTTTCATGTAGTGTTAGATTTACCTACGTATTTACACATTTTACGACTTATAATCAAAAACCCTAATTATATAACAGGTGCTGATAAGTCCACCGCGTCTAATCAAGAAAAAACACATTTTTTCTCAAAATCGTTTTTATTCAAACATAGTTTCCCTTCAAGAGCTCGATACAAACGATTATAACGACCTATCCAATATTTATATTAGGTATACCATTTCAGGAATAACCCATAACGATCCTTGCCTCAAGATAGGAGCCTATGTTTCGCAGATCACTCTCTTCGTTGCAAGCACAAATATTCTGTTCCCTGCGAGCATCCTTTTGGGAGGGCTTCTGGAGCGAACTATATATGAGATACAAGTCGGCTGTGCAGGCGGCCAGATATGTTCGGACGAATAGTCGTGGTGGGGGATCAGCGATAAGGGTGTGGCGCCCCGATTTATCGGGATAATTTTCCATTGTGTCTCATTGTACATATAGATTCGCGTGGCGTTGTGACTCTTGGTGAGAGATCACACACTTTTTTCTCTCCTTCTTTGTCATATATGGGGCCCGTTTCGATTAGGGCTCGCGGCTCGTGATGTTTTCGTTTTCGCTCTGGGAATTTAGCACGACCGGTATGGGTAGACTTGCATATTTACTGTACTAGCATAGCTTGATTGCGCATTGAGATATATTCGCGCGCTCTCTCGCCTTCTTCTCAAGGAAATAATCGATAAAAATCTTAATTCAAGGTGCGCATCTCCATAATTATACTGTCGTAGTCTTGTCTGACTGGTTTGCCCTCCCCGCGCCTCTCGCATTTCCCCCCCCCCGCTCCCCACGACTTCCGGCTGTTCGGCCATAACGCTGGCGCGTACCTTTGCACTCTACTTTTCCACGCTTCGGGAGCAACGTGTTTCAGGTCGCCATGTTCACACCATTAGTGCGTAGCTGATTGAGTTGTGGTACTCGAGGATTTTGGAGATAGAGATGGAGCCACTGTTTCAACGTCCGATTTTGCCATAAGGTACATCTATCGGTGTAGCCGTATGACAGAAGACTAGTCTTGGGGATGTTTCGCGTTAGAGATCGTGCGAAGATAACTTTGTCAAACCAGCTCGCCTCCCTCGTTCGCTCTTAGGACGAGTCCTCTACTCGTTGGTTATTTTATTGTGAAGAGTGAATTCCCAAATAGTTCGGAGACTCACGAGCGATGCCCAAGCCGCCCCATTCTTGCACAAAGTGCTTCCTGCACTCAACATACCTTACATACACACCTTCAAAAATATATAGTGAAGTGGAGGATGGATCGGTAATTGTTTAAATGCCAAAACACGTATCTCTGAGAGTTAGGAATATATACTTTTCTAAGACTAGCTGCTTTATCATTGACCAAATTTATTCGCTACGTATCAAATACGTATCATGTACTTCTTTTAGATCGGACATTCAATATATATCCTTATTTTGGTGGACACCTTGGCTTTTTGTTGCGATGTTTTCGTCGCGTTTAGCGCTTAAACCACCTCTTTTTCATTCGGTGTCGAGTATTTGCTCACGGGGCGATTACATCTAAACCGTTCTCCATGTATTGTCTCTACAACGACTCTTGCATTTCTGCATTAAATACCATGTAGATTATTGTTGATTTATCCTGCGGACAGTGAGATACTCACGGCAAAGCTTACGTGTATACTCAAGCCAGTTTTTTTGGTGATGCCGGTATTTATATCCCTATCTAATGCACGTAACGCTCAGCCGTCTGTTCTATTATACAAATCACAGAAACATTCCCATTTTTTCCATTTTTTCACAATAACAAAAAGGTTGCCTTTCACAAAAGACGCTGCTATGGCTTCACAAACTTAAAATATTGTGGACTCGGACTACATCACAAACAGGCTCAATAGATTGACCACGACGCTCAATCATCCAGGAAAAATTGAAGGATCTCTTCGTTGAGCATTCACAATGTCCTCATATAAAAACATTAATTATTCTAAGCTCTTAAATATAACATTGTTGCATACTAGCGACTGCTGACTCGATAATGAGTTGTCAGATCGGGGATCTTTATCAGGCTAACCTATGTTTGATCTTTCCAAATATATGATATAACTGATTCTTTCATGTTTAAGGGATCTTCATTGTGATGCGGCCTTAAAAGCTATAACTTCTTTATGTGATTTGGCTTTTCTCGAATTGAGACCATTTATTTCATTTTCTTATAGTAGTTATTTGTTTCTATGTTTGGGATTGTCTTAGGTGTTTTCTAAAAACGATTTTGTCAATTGCTTCTTTAGTTGTACAAGATCTAGGCCTAGATGTTCAATATGAATAAAAGCCTGTGGAAAGGGTGATGTATCTTATGCACACCAATAGATCTCATCAATATGTTATATAATGCTTATTTTTATGTTGTTAGTAACCATTTTAGTTAGTTTTAAGTATAATATGTTGTATGAAAGGAACTCATTATTGAACAATCATTTTCATAATGCTTAAAAAAGAATTCTACTAGTATTTAAAGAAGTCATAAACAATTTTTGGTCTAAATTACATGCTCTTATAACATATACTTATTATTTATTACTAATTATATATATGTACGTGTATTATCATTAAGGAACCTGCATATAGAAAGTAATTTATATATTTTAAGTCTATTAAAACCAACTTGCCATATAATATATCAATATAATAAGCTATTTTATGTGTCATTGTAATAATATTCGATGTTTAAGTATAGGTGATGATAAATGACAATATAAAGTGAGTTGTTTCTAATAATGCCTTATAGCAGTTCGTGTTTTCGACCTGGAGTACTTTTTTGAAATATTGAACATGTTCTTCAAAAAGCTAGATCGATCACATTAATAATTGTTTTTTGTTTCTGCGGCGCTGAGAAACGATCTGTATACATCTCACACCACTACATTTCGTATCGGCGAACCTCCAAAGAAAGGAATATTTTTTTTAGTTCTTAGTGTTCACAAATCATTATACTTTCCGATAAGTGGTCGGAAAATGGGAACAATATGAATGTTACATTTGTTTATTATGTTTACAGAAAGAAGTTTCAAGAAGATACTAAATATCCAGTAATTAGTCTAATATGATTCATCTATCTTATTTTATTTCATATTTTTTACCTTTGCCCTAACTAAGGTGGGAAAATCGTTCGTTGACACATACAGTCGGTGATACCCCACATGGCACGAGTATCAATAGTAAAAAGGATCAAGAGAAAGTAGATATCGATTCAGTTTTTCCGCAATGGATGGATAAATATATAGGGATTGATGGAGTGTTCATGTCCTGTGAATGTATCAGCTCACTATATAAGACAATTCACAAAGCCACCAATCCATTGTCAATGGTTCCCAACATTAGTCCGGGAACTCCTTCTCTCTTTACTTAAATAGCCGCCTGAGTGGCTCCCGTAAATCCATGTTAAAGCTCAAATTGTTTTGGTACTTATGGCTTTATTTATATGACCGGAAGTCCGAACGGTTGCGTTCCACATATATCCAGTGAAACCATCTTAGCAGATGCTCTTGAAGAATACATGAGAGAATACGTTTTGTTTTAATGTAGACAGGAAAACTAAAGAAAATGCAGTTTTGCGAAAAACTGCCATATGAACCTTAGAATAATTTTTGTTTCTGAGTTTACGCTCCAATGTCTTGCCTTAGAAGCATCTCACTTTAATTTCTTACATTTCTGACTTTTTAATGAGAAACCTTACCTCAACTTTCGTCATGGAACAATCAGCTATCCTTGCATATGATCACTGATGATGGTTGTTCATAGAATGCGAAGGTGACTAAAGAAAGTTTAGTGGTAATAATATTCCGGAGAATATTCTAATTTAGGTTGCATAATATTCTACTGACACTCCTCATGGGTTACTTTTCCATAAAATTTTTAGCATTTTTATTTTGCTGTTGCCTGGTAGAAAATGTTGCTTACAGATACGCATTAATTATTCTATATCGTGTGAACGAAATTGCAGCATTTCTTGCTAATGTAAGACTAAACAAAACAAAGGAGTTGGAACTCCCAGACGTTTCCAACTATAAAAGCCCATGTAATTGCTAGTTTGCACGAATGATGATGTCTGCGCCAACGGGGAGAGACCCATGATTGTTGCAAGTCCTTTATTTGTTCCTTTTTATTCGTTATACAAATGCCCTCCCACTCTAGTGTGTATTTAAGAATAAAATGTCACTGTGTTTAATTTTAATGTTCACATTCACACCTAATGATTTCCGCTTTTCCGCTTAAAGGACTATTGTACCTTACGTGAGCCATTGTGTAATTAAAAGAGCACCGAAAAGGCTTCATTTTGACGACATATGTTGGCAAGGGAGT
>PGFW01018462.1:35437-47267 GCA_003123925.1 Haematobia irritans | reverse complement strand
CATATGCCATAGTATTGTGCACATTGAATACGAGTACAGTCGAATCATATCGATACTGCGCATGTTTATTGGGATCGATATACAACATTTACCGATTATTTAGTCATCGCCCGACAAGTCGTATCGATCCGACACACTGTAAAGGGCCACCCTTATACGTCGGATAGAACCCTGCCGACAACAACACGTTGTCGGCGACAAAATCACGATTGTGTAAGCGTCGTGTTCGGCGTCGCGGGACGGGTTGGCATAGAAATCAAAAAAACAACTTTGATTTTTCTGGTTGGGTGCGTACAAATCAGATTGAGCTGTAAGGGATGTTCAGCAAAACTTTATCAAAGACATAACTTTCTATTTTTACATTAAAACAGTGGCATTTCTGCAAATGAATTAATGATGGCATCGCCAATTCTAGGTTGAAAATTAAACCCAGTATTGTGCGCAAAAAACGTGGAAAAATGTATCCACTTCCAAATCAAATGGCGAAACCAGGCGACCACTCATCGAAAAATTTGCTAATATATTAATGGCTGCAATTAATTCAGGAACCATTTGTTTTGACACATATAACAGGATTTTTTTATTAATTTTCTTCCATTTTTCAGAAAAAACACACTTCATTGTTTGTTTAATGCTTCTTTTCTTACTCTTTTTCATGTTGTCATCACATTCTTTCGTGCAGTGTAAGGGCAAAACTCTGAACGAACACCCTGCCACAAGCCATTTTTTGAATTTGGGAACTCTTTTAGAAATCCCCACTCGTTCGAAACAATCATATACGACATCAAAAACACGTCGGAAAGCCGCCGTCACATTGAGAAGTTGTACCACGCCCAAGTTACTACAAAAGATGTTTCGCATTGACTTGCAAATTATTTAAGCTGCCTTTATAGATCAGATTTAGAACCGACGCCAACTTAAGGGACCTCCAAACAAATCAGAAAAAGTCATTTTAAGAAGTGTAAAAGATTCATTGTGGTCGAGTAAAGAACCGTATGTTCGACACGAGCACTGTCGTCCGGAATAAAGCGCATTAAACGAAAAATAATAGAAATAAAAAATATATATCATACTCCGCTTTTTAATGAAAACACGGCGTATATATCACTTGGATACGCCGTAAATTGCATATTAGGTAGACATATACCCATCATTCGCTTTTGCAGTAACGAGTAACTGGTAACCGTAAGCTTGAGAGTACAGTCGTTTTTTTCTTCGGCCAAACGCAGAACTCCGTAAAAAAATTAACAAAAAATATTTCCACATATATCGGGCGCCATTTTTTATGGATTCATCAATAATGTGGATTTAGTTAGTGAATATCATTAAAACATCGTGGAATAACCATAAAAAGTGTTAAAATAACTCGACATAGAGGGCAATTGAAGATTCACGTTGGAAAACGTTTCGTTCATTTTTTCCTACCGTCGTGCATTGTCGAATGCTATGACCGAATGCGATTTCGAACAAAAATTACGTGTATACTTGGATGAAATTATAAATTGAATTGAAAATAATTGTTACAATCGCCGCAGACAGGATAAAGTGGTGAAAAATAGAAAAACATATTGGGCGACCTCGCAATTTTTTGTTCAACCAATTGAATTACTTAAGAGAAAGAGGAAGCAGATCAGAATTGTGAAAAATAGTAGTAAATGTACTACATAAAAAATCGGGTTGTGTTGCGTGTGTGTTGTGTGGATAAAGGCGCGGAGTGTTTTCAGAAGAATAAGAAAATTTATTTAAATTATATAAAGAAATACGAGCATTTTTTATAAAGTTTATGTCCGTTGTCCCCAAACAAAGGCTATTGAAGGCATCTGACAACACTCATTCGCTGGTATCTTTTGCAAAAGGTATTCGTTTTTAGTGCCCAAGAGGAAGAAAACTGCTCCACTTATGCCCACTTTTAACACAAGGTATATATGCCTATATACATAAATGCCCACATACATATATACATTCAAATGTTTTTAATCATTTGATACGAAAGTATACAACCATGTCCCTTGTGCGTTTCCTTGAGTGATGTACGAATACTATACAGATAGCCAGTTAATTACATATTAAAATATTTGCGAATTCTTGATTTGTATTCCTTTGGGCATTTAAACATAAATGAATTTTAAAATCCAACAATAAGGTAAGTATTTTAATATATTAATCAAATATACCGGTAATTCTGTTTCTTATCATCATGCAAAGCATGGTTGATAATAGGGAGTAAGATTTTTTTTGTTATTGTCCGCATTGTTTCGTTTTTGTCGGCAATTTCAAAAGATTCATGTTTCTATTGTATTTCATGGCATACTTGTTTGTCACACCTCATATTTGAAGGAGTTTGTAATATGTGAACAAAGATTAATACTGTCACATAATATGGCTAAACTAGTGAAAATTAAAAACTAATTGTTTTCTAAAGTGTAGTTGTCAAAAGTAATTCTATGCTCTGCGGAAAACTCAACATTAAGTGAAATGGTGCATTATTTCATAATCATTTTTGGACTATTTCATCATGGAAGATGTGGCGGTAATCATAATATTCCATGTTGATTATGGGCCTCGCGTTTCGAAGAGGATTTCAGACTACGAATGTAGGTAATTCTCGCCTATAACCAGACATCGTAATTGAATGTATTCAATATATTCGTCTTTGGTGACATTTAGCTGAAGCAAACCCTTTATCCACAATGTTTACTTCTCATATCGTTTTCTAATTATTGCTTCTAAGTTCATGTAGATAAACTTCGAGCCCTTTTGCACCTACTGACAATATATCATTCAATTTTAAAATATGTGTTTTCACACACATCGTGACCTTAAATATTTAAAAATTTGAAAATTGTTTTACTGATCTTTAGAATCCATTCACTATTACCCGATATCAACCCATTTTGTGGCCGGAAACTAACCACGGTTGAACACCTTTGCTCTTTCAAGTCCATATTGTACGTTTTTTGGAACTGGTACAGCGAGCCTGCTAACCATTGCACCACAGTGGTTTCAATATTCCGATCCATGTATTTGTACACATTTTAGTCCTTCAAATAGACAATGAAATATAATAAAAGCTCAAAACTTTTACTTTAATATGGAAGTAAATATGTTTCTAATTAATTTCTTTTTTTTTAGCATATTAGGGATTTGAAGCTTTACTAGGGATTGTCTTCACTATCAAAAAGTCTTCTTGGCCTTTCGAAAAGTCGGCTTTTTTAATTTTTAGAAAGGCCAACTTGTTAAAAATAAGGCCTGTTTTAAATTCGATGACTCGATTTTCCGTCATTTCAAATAGAGAAAAATCGAATTTGTCCTTTTTGAAATTTTTGAATTGCTGCTGAATCAACTTTTTTTGAGTTGAGCCGGGTTATTTTTACAAATTCATCATATTCGTTAAATGTCATTTAGAGGTTTAAAAAATACCAAAAATCGACTAAGTTTGAGGACTATAAAAAGTTGACTCAAGTTGGAAAATCGAATAATAAGATTGTCCAATAAAGGCAACTGATGTGGAAGTCCGAACTTCGGTTTTTGGAGACTCTAAGATTCTACAGGTTTAATATGATCTGGCGTCTACACTGAGCATTATAGTCTCAAACTCTTTGATTTACAAAAGAAATCATAAACACATATACCTTCCCTGAAATCATATATATTCGAATGTTTTTAATACTTTAGTGGTTGTTTCCTTTGCTAGGCACAATAAATGATTTGAAACATTATAGCATGACTATCCCTTTAAAACATTCAAACTAATTGTTCTATTTTCAAGCCGTTTTTACATATCATTGTATTCTCCCTAGGAATGATCGAAATTAAAAGTATCTTCAAGATTTTTGAATGCAAACTAAAAACTTCAAGACAGCTATGAATTATTAGCCAAATGCTGCAGTTGATACCAATATGGCGCCAGCTCTGACAGAGCCCATAAGTCCTACGGAAAAATTAGACAGTTCTTCTACAACTGCCACAGCTACAAGAGCTACAAGGAAAACCGAGCAGGGGGGCATTAAGCCCAATAATATAATAAAAAAATCTCCTCATCTACGTGAAAAAAGGAATTTAAAAAGCAGTATAACAACGGTTCAGAAAGCTACAACATCGGTACGTGCGACTAGATCAAAGGAGACGCAACAGCAAAAGAATACAATCAAACAATCGCCCAAATCAAATCTGAAGAATTCCAATAGGGAACAAGAATTTGTAAAAAGCGAAAGCTCAAATAAAGAGTCCAATAGTGATTGTACAAATAATGAGCAAATGGGCTTAAGCACAGCCATTTTGGAAACCCAAAACCAAATAATCGATAAGAATACAACTACGTCTGATTTGGTAAAGGAAGAAAGTACTGTTGATAGGGCTGCCAAAGAGGATACATCAACAGCTCAACTTTTGGCTGATTTGACAAACGAAGCCATTACTGCTGACATTTGTTTGCGAAACCAATTGAAGGACGTTAACCTTGTAAAAGCTTCGGAGGGCTCTAGATCTCCATTGCAACGGGATTCCGATATAGTTGTACTAAAAGCTATAGCTGCGTCTCCTAGTACTGCTGTAGACACTGCGCACATGGGTATAAGACGCAGTGTAATGAAACGGAAACAAATACAAAATCCAAGCAGGATAGCACCGAAAACCTCACCCAATTGGAAACTGAAAATTCAACAGAAGCTCAAGAAGACAAAACAATACCAAAGGACCAAAAATCGGAATCCGAACAAAAGGAAAAACTCAGCACTTATGATGACGTTGTGGAAGAAGACAAAAACGCGATCCAAACCGAGGAAACAAGCTCTACATCAAAACATGTCAATGTGGAAGAAACATGCACACAAGAGTCCCCCATTGGGTCTCCGGATTTCCAAACAGAAGTTAAAACTGATGCCAGAGATAGCTCCAAAGCTGAGATTCTTTGTGTTCAAGAATTACCACCCGTCAACACTGATTCTACGATGACTGCATCAGAAGTTGAGGACAATTTAGAAGGTATGTGTAAAAAGCAATAGAGTCACACAAAAAATTAAAAAAAAATTCACATCGATTCAGTTAAATTAGACAAAAAATTGCTAGAACATCTGCCATGTTTTTAAATGCCATTGGTTTTTATTACTATAACCCAGTATCTATTCATCTGCCAGAGTGGTGGATGGATTCCGATGGATTCACGTGATTTGTTTGTTTTGCCTTACCAATATCTGCAAAGCCTTTTTCTCTTGCGAATACGTGTCTCCTATTTATATTGAAATTTTTCTACTTTGTGTTTTAGTTAAAATTTGTATATACTTTTAAAACTAATTCCTTTATGCTGCTATATCAACAACGTGGCAAATGAACTATGCACATTTTTTTTCGAACATACTATTTAAGATTTTCCGGATATCGTTTGTATCTGTGTTACACAATAATAATATAATATTGTTTTGATATCTTAGCCTTGTCTGCTCTGCTTTTGAAGGTGCCCTAAATTAATACCAATAACACATATACGTAGAGTATATCATATCCATAACAAATAAATAATCTGATATAAATCCCTTACAAACCGATTTCCAAACTTGATTTCTTGGGCATCCTTTAATATATAGATTTTGAATTCCTAGAATTCTAGTAGGCATAATTTTATAATGGGATTGTGATTTATAATATTCGTAATGCCAAATTTATATCTTTCATTATATCGTAGAACGTTTGAGTCAGCTTGATGGCACTGCTATTGATTCCCCGCCTCCAAATAACGATGATGTTGATAAGGATGCTTTAATGAAAATTGTACATAATGTTGAATCTACAACGACACCTCCGCGAACTCCAATACATCAACATTCACTGTCCGAGGATATGCAACACATACAACAACAATTGCAAAATACTCCTCCAACACCGGTATCGCAGCAAGTGCAGGCTCACCATGTGCAGCAACAACAGAATTGCTTTACACCGCAAAGTACGGTGTCATCAGTGAATACTATTGGCAGTGGCAATATTCCGCAATCATTTATTAAAGAATCTGAAGGGGCCGAATTGGAGGATCAAGATATCGAGGAAGTTTTCAAGGTACTAAAGGGTTTTGAAGGTGGCACTACATCGGATTTGAATGTATGTGATCTTAATGTTTTATTCAATGAGGTATATATGCAAATGAATGAAACAGAAATAAATGGAAATGCTAGTGCAACTGCAGGTGCCGTTAGTGCTAGCCAAAGTCTCAGTCAAGGTGGTACAACCAATAATCCCTCAATACAGTTGGTCAAACCCACAGAACTCGAAGAGGGCCAACAAGATATCGAAAAGAGGCAACAACAATTGCAGAGAAAAGTCGACTTTTTGATGAGACGACTGCGTAAACTGCAATCTCGTTATATGTGCAAACATACCAGTGAAGAAATAGCCGGTCTGTTCGAATGGAGTACACGGCAGGTTAGCAAAGGTGTCACAAACAATGTGACTTCGTCGAGTAGCACAGAAAAGTCAAATCCAGATCCCAGCAAATATTTCTTGAAAGTCATAGCAGCAAGACCCCCTGCAAGAGATTGGAAGAATGAACAGGAGGAACTTGTACCTGCCACACAAATAACAACCTTATTGCGAAAAATTGAAAGAGGTAGCTACTGCTCAACAACATTGCACAACACCCGTAACAAATTCCCAGCATTACGCAGCGACATCAAAGAAAACAAAAAAATCTTTATTAGAGGCTATCATGCATCTGGCTCTAAAAATGGCGTATCAATATCATCGATAGGACGAGCCGAGAATATTGTAGTTTCTACATTCGATGAGAATGTAACGGACGAGTTAACACAAGTTGCTGGGCTCTTACAAAGCGAGATGTGTGAAGTACAAAGAGCCATTGATTCAGATGCCACAGAGTCCAGTTCTGAAGGAGAATCTGCCGATGAAATGGTCACATATAATAATCAACAACAACAAACTCTGCCAATGTAAGCATAATATATAGCATATAAATTATTTAGTTTTATTAATCCCGCAATTATCCATTTCTTTAGAGCAAAACGTCCGCGTGGCGTTATTCACGTGATCGTGCTGCCATTGCGTCGCGCTGGCGTGGCTACTATCTCAAATATCAGATCTTGAAATAAAAATTCGTCAGCATAGTGACTTATATCAAGAGATTGTAAAATCAAAAGTCCCGTTACTTGTATGGAAGCCGACTCGAAGCAAATTAAATTGCATGACGATAATGCTGAGAGTTTACATGTAGAACTCGTGGCTATATGCCGGACATTATTCGCAAAAGAAAACTTATACAGACCTACAAACATCATACAATTTTCGAAAAAAGCAGCAAGACCCAGGTAAGGACATTATTATAGTTGGGGAATGTGGAAAATAAATATATATTTATTTCTATTTATAAAAGTATTTCATGCGAATTGGTTAAAAATCTTGAATTGTAAACAACATCCACAATTCCCGTTCAAAATATTACTGAGTCTGTTACAAAAAAAAAAAAAAAAAAAATGATAACAAATTTTTAATAATTGGTAAAGATGGGATTTTTAAAATTAATTAAATACCCAATTATTTAAATAAAAATTTTCCTACTGTTCTTATACATTTTCTACCCAAAATTTAGTTATTTCAAAATGTAATATCATAATAAACTTTGATAATTATTTAATTTGTTATTTATTACGTTCAGAAAGAGACGCCTCCCTATAACCATCCTACACGGACCCACAAAGTTCGTAATAGTAACAGAGAAGTGTAGATGACGTGGTGATTCCATTGTCGTAAAGTTCTGAGGACACCAACACTGCCAAAATTCCTTGAGATGTTAAAGGTGGGGCAAATTTTTTGGTAGAATCACTACCTTTATATCTTTAAGTGCGGCCATTATAACATGAACTTTAAGGCGACTTATTTGACAGGATAGACGCTTCAGCCGCATAAACGGCATAAATCAACTAAATGCTTCATATACATTTTGTATCTTCAAAAAATACGAAATGGCCATTTCGAATTACCCTTTTTATGTGACAATAAAATTCGATTCTAAAATTTGCGGACCCTAATTTAAAATGCTTTTTATTTTATTATTTTCTTCAATCCGTAAATAAAATTCGATAAGAAGTTTCGGTTTCGGTAAATAATTTCTATGCGATAATGCCCAAATATAAATATGACAATATATAATAAAAACACATATTTATACTCATGCGCCACACTGTGGAACAGGTATTATATTAAAGTGCATATCTTTGCAACACCCCAGAAGGAGACGAGATAGACACAATAATTGCTCAGGATGGGTCCCTGAGTCGAACTAGCCATGTCCGTCTGTCCGATGAACACACTTTTGTAATCAAAGTCTAGGTTGCAATTTATGTCACAATCGACTTCAAATTTGCACAAGTATGGGTTTTTGGCTCAGAATAGAATCCTATTTGATTTTGGAAGAAATCGGTTCAAGGATTTATATATACTGCCTATAATATATCTTTCGCCCGATATGGACTTATATGGTCCCAGAGCCAGAGTTGGTTGAAATTTGCACTAAAGCACAATTAGTAGTGTAATCCAAGTGTGCTAATTTATTGATAAATCAGTTCAGATACAGATATAAGCTCCATATATATCTTTAGCCCGATTAACCGTCATATGACCACAGAGTCCAAAGTTGTATCCGATTTACGTGAAATATAAATGAGAGAGTAGAATTAACATACTAAGTATGCATGCCAAAATTTGGTGAAATCGTTCAGATTTCGATATACTTTCCATATATATATCTCACATTTCCTTATAAAATCGCCTTATTTTCTTTTCCTTTATTTCTAATTCTAATCTATATCTATCGACCGATAAATCATAAATACACTTTACGAAGTTGCTCAAATTGGTTCATATTTAAATGTTTCCTATATTTTTTTACTAACATTGTGTTCCACCTTAGCGCATTTCGCCGACCTTAAATGTAAAATCTATAAGTATTGTAGAACTCTGCCCAAATCTGGTCAGATCTACAGAATAATTTTATTTATTTATTTATTTATGTAAATAAATAATAAATAAAAAATGTGGATTTACAAGTGGTGGCGGGGTATAATAATAGTCGCCCCGCCCGACTTTAGAACTTTCCTTACTTGTTTTTATATTAATTTAACCAAGTAAAAAAGAGTTTTTTGATTTTATTATGGAATATCTTGCAATTACAAATTATGTTTTTTTAGCACAATTAAATGTGGCTGTCATGGCCTTTACATCCATGGTGCATTATGTACGGGCCGCACCGATCCAACTGCCTCCTAGAGATTGCCAGATACTATGATGATGTCAGATAGGATAGCGTTATTAGATCCTGGATATCATCCTTTTCTAAGTTTTAGAGAAAGTATTGTTATTTTGGTATTTGACTTAACGATTAACTCTAAATGCAAATGGTACTTTTTCCTGTTTAGACGTAAATAATGCCTTACATTTTGAAGCCATAGCTAAACAGCCAGATTGGCAACAGCGTGTAATACGTTGTCAAGCAAAAAATATCGCCTAAAGAGCCTTTGAAAGCGAAAGGAGGCCGTTGCTGCTGCTGGTGGACATACTCGAAGAAAATATGGATACTCCAGTTAAAACGAACGTTATGTGAAGAAAAAAGATCGCGACGATAAATCGGGTACAGTAAGCTCAAATATTTTAACGCAAGCGAGGAGTAAATGCCAACTACAGATGGTGCTGCTTGCTGCTCAAACCAGATAGCATCATCGGCGTCAATCATCATTGAACGATGCAACTTTGGCTACTACGTCCACAACGAAACGCCACTTGTGCCAACAGTAAATTATTGTACAACATGAAAATTCGATAATGATATTAACATAAAACAAAACAATTTTTTGCATCTTTTTTCTTTTCATTTCTTTCCCCCACTGCTCCCGTGATTCTGCAAAAAAACAAAACAAAAAATCATATGGTCCGTTCGTTCTATTGATTTTTAATTTTGATCATGTTCCTAACTCTGGCAATGAACAAACATCCCATTTCGTTGTTCCGTTGTAAACAATATTCCACCTATTTGCTTTTCTTTGTTCATTTATTGCGATAATGCTGCGTATGGATTTTTTCAACTAGTGGGCCAAAAGCGGAAAAGCAACAAGTCAAATTCTGAGCGACGTGATTTTGAAGGACCCATCATACCAACACCTCCTCGAGTATCATCAGCAGCCAAATGTGTGGTGGCGAGCACAGCAATGTCATCAGCAACAATGATGACATCAACGCCATCAAACGAGCGATTATCTTCCGACAACTACGATCAATACAATCTCAACCCAACACATTTATCATCGATCTCCAAACAGCAGCAGCAACAACAGCAAAAGTAATAAACAATCGCAAACTTTCATCAGCATCGATTAGCTTGCAACAATCTCATCATTATAATCGCACATCATAACATAACCATTCTAATAAGGCGAATCAAATTTTCTAACATAACCATGAGTGGTCAACTTACAGTGACAGGGGGGAGTAATAGAGGGAATAGCTGTTCGAAGTTCGCACATCTTTCTCCCACACACGGATTTAGTTACCAAAATAAAAAATCAACGGTAATATTCTAATTTCCAAAAGAGTCTTCTTTAAACTAAAAGAATTCTTGAAAATTTTCATTTATAGATCATTTGATCGTAAAACTCGAGTTTCGTACGACATTGATAATATTGTGATCCCCTATAGCGTTGCTTGCCGCCACTAGGAGTCGAAATTCTTCCCATAGCAGAAATTCCAACCCAAAGTAGTATAAGAATTACATATTTATTCATGACACACATCAAGAGATGGAGTTTTACTGAATGATTATTAGAACTCAGACCGAAGAATCAGCCTTCGACATTCGACATTGATTCGATTTTTACATATTAAACTAAAGTGTGGAATAATTCCATAAACTTCTGTGATAGATCCACAAATTTTTGTCGTGAAGAATAAAACTATTTATTCCCTAAAATGCACAAATAATTGTTACCCTCCCGTATTACACCCTACACATTAGCCAGGTATGTACAATGTAAAAGATTCTAAATAGCCTTTTTCCATGTGAAAGAAAAGTACAACATTAAGAAAAAAAAATGCCAAAGAAAGATGTCCGTAAAAATTACAATGTTCAAGTTTTAAATTAACATTAAAGACAAATTACGACGTCGCCTCGTTGAGTCGAATCGGCTTTGGCTTCACTAAAATATCCTCGTCCTATACTGTGTTTTCTGTAATAATTTGTAATAATAATTTAAGATAACTTCTATTTACGAACAAAGTAAACGGACAGGATTAGGTTTCGAGAGATCGATCGCATAACCTTAAAATAATAAGAAAGCAATTAAAGTGTATAACTATAATTATTCAAACCCCATTAGTGCGTGATTATAAGTGTTAATGCCGAAGAATCCGAGAGTACTGGAAATGTTGGAAATTGAAAATGATGGGACTAAGCAATAGCTAAGTGATTCAAAAAGCAAAAATTTCACAAATCCATAAAACGTGTAAAAAAACTCACTTGAAACGAGGAGAGAAAAGATTGGATCTAATTTATCGAAGATCATACAACTGGAAAAAAATTACGGCTGAATAGAAGCCAAAAGAAAACCGAAGAAAACTCATTTACTCATTCTCACGTACAAGGTGTATGTGTAAAAAAGAAATGTTTGACATAAATTAAATGGCTCTAAGTGTGAACGAAATTGAGACGAACGAAACGAACCAGAATGTGAAGAAAAGAGGATAGAAAACGAAATTATAAATCCCAATGGAATGAAGAGCAAAAATCGAGTACAATAACCTGCGAGGAGTTAATTGAAGTATATTCTTCCGATGATGC
>PGFW01018462.1:2647-14493 GCA_003123925.1 Haematobia irritans | reverse complement strand
TGATTAAAAGTTAATTGGTTCCATTTAATTGATTTCATTTAATTTTTTCACTAAAAACTTAAAAATTAAAAAAAAATCCATTTTTTAATTGACTTAGTCTTTCGAATTTGATTAAAAAGTAAATTGTATTAATTAATTTTTTATTTAAAAATTTTCAATCATTGACTTAACATAATATTTCCATATTGATTAAAAAGTGAATTGTATCAATTAATTTATTAATGAAAAAAACATTCACTTGGATTAACTTTTTAATTGGAAATATTCTGGTGATATTTTTTTCTGTGTGGTTTTAGAACCATAACATGATATAGTTCCCACAAAAAAAAAAATAGTTTCTCCATTTATTATATGCAACGTGAACTTTTCATATGATATGAAGTATGAAACTTTTGCTTGATCTAGCCCGCAAGCAAAGATGGTTACAAAACCTCTAGATTTTTTTATAGGCTCATGACATGCTGAATTGGGATTTAAATATTTTATTTATTTTATATTTAATTTAAATTTATTTTATGTTTTGTTAATTTCAGTGTTTGGACTCTGTGAAGACGTCATGCAAACTATCACTGTTCAGTGAGAACGATGTTGCTGCTTCGGGTCTAGACTTGGCATCGACTTCAAATATCCCATATATGCCATTTGATCCTGCCTCTACCGAAGTTGTTTTGGATTTGGGACGAGCTCTATATAAATTAATGTTTCAATTATTGTTATTAATCGAATCGAATCATAAGATAAGCTCTAATGTTGTCAATCACTTTAGACAAAATGAAAATGTAAGTACCATCATTGCCATGGACATTCACAGGGAAATATATCATTGTTTCTTGTTTCATTGGATTTTCAGGTTCATGACATATCCGACTTGTATGCTTTAGTTAGAGATGCTCTAGTACGCAGTGTAAGTGAAACTGATCTCGAAACCTTAGAGACATCTACGTCAACAGAAGGTGAACATACACCAACACCATCGCCTGGCATACCAATGACAAGTGAAGAATTCGAAAGTACCCTTCACGAATTAATTAACGCTCAAAAGTGGTCATCGGCCATAACACATGTACGCCAATACAAACGTATCTCTCAGATGACAGGTTCAAATCTCAATTTGACAATCTTCAGTTATGCAAATTTGGACAATCGTCTGAAATATGATGAAATGTCGATTATATTGAATGCATATGCACAAAGTATAATGAAAGATAGACAAGGTAAGTTCTAAAAAATTAGCGATAATATCCCAGCAAAAAAAGCGTCGCCAAGAAAGTAGTGAAAATGCTCTTTTTGGATCCGGAAGTGGTGCAAAATTGGCACAGAAGCGATGAATTTAACATGGGCTTGTCATAGGACGGACGTCGACCATTTCAACAGTCGTTGCACTGAATTTGCAACACTTCTTAAGGTGTGGCCTGAATTCAATGTCATATTTTGCCAAGTAAATAAATTTTAATTTTTTGTGATTTTTAATGCATTCTAACGTTTGTCTAAAACGTTTAACCTCAAATATTTTCAAAAATTTGCAATTTTTCTAGAATGGATTTAGAATTTTTTTCGACATAATTTAAATAATTTGTACCATTTTATTAATTCTTACTCTCTTTTCATCATTGTTAAAAACAAATAATTAAAAAAAAATTATTAAAAATATGAAAAAAGTGAGTTTTAAATAAATTGAATGAAAAGAACTTGCTGTGTAGTTAAAATAAAGAACATCTATGGGAGGGCATTTTTTGAAGTGCTTTTAAAGTAGTGCCTTTAGAAGAACTTCCAATTTTTTGCTGGGATATTAGGGACCGTAAAAAGTAACCTTTTCAACTTTTTTTTTCGAATCTCAAAAAGTCTATTTGAATTTTCAACCACTGTTGCCACGTTTGGTAGAATTCTACCACAAATGGAAGATTTTTGACTGTTTGGTAGATTGGTAGAATTCTTAATGATTTGGTAGATTTTCCAAAATATCCCTCTCCAACTAAGAGGTACTTCACAAATTTTTAATAGAAATAAAATGTTGGCAAAGTTATCATAGAAATAAAATTTTGACAAAAATTTTCTATAGAAATAAAATCTTTTATAGAAATAAAATTTTGACAAAATTTTCCACAGAAATAAAATTTTGACAAAATTTTCTATAGAAATAAAATTTTGACAATATTTTATTTAGAAATTAAATTTTAACACAATTTTCTTTAGAAATAAAATTTTGACCAAATTTTCTATAGAAATAAAATTTTTATAGAATTTTCTATAGAAATAAAATTTTGATAGAATTTTCTATAGAAATAAAATTTAATTGCACAAAAGTGCCAGCACTTGAAAATAGTGGTAAAATTGCCACTAGAGTGGCATAACGGTAATACTGACCCTTAACGTTATCAAACGTTTGGGTTAGGATAGGTTGAAAGGAGAATTTTAACGTCAGCTGACATACTCCTAAGCCAGTATTCGGCATATTGTGCGATCTAACTTCCTCTTATTGTTCTACGATCTAACATCTTTCCATCGTACCCTTCTTTTATTCCAGCAACTCAGTATCCCTAACGAATTCCCTAATTTTTTCCAATCCCTGACAAACTCTACCAAGTTCTCATCATCCTCAAAACACATGCACCACCTCAGATGTGCTCTCAATTCTTCTAGGTGCCCGGTAATATTTCACACGGCCCTTCTGCTGTCATCATACTCTCCTTGAGTAGTGCTCCAATCTTTTGCTGGGTCCACATCGCTTTATGTGTCTCTCATTCAACCAGCTCGGCTCCCATTGCCGCTATTAACTTTGCGTTCTCCAAGTTCACTTCTCTGTGTGTCCTAACTCTATATCGCCAGATCATTCGCCTTTACGTTTCTCTTATTCTGGGATGTCCCGGCATCCATTAGATGGGGATCCTATCGTATTCTGAGTATTCGTTGATCATGCTTTTGCATTCCAATACGATTCGCGATCGTCTGTGTTATCGCCTAGTGTTATTTCCGATCCATTTTACACATTCCTATAAAGAAGACATCTGTTCTGCGGAATGAGCTGTGTGTGGTACATCGAAATAGGCATTCGTTGTCCTGGGTCCTTCAGCTCATATACCGGCCCAATGGTGTCTTCTCAACTTCATTTTCATCACCCATCTGATGTAAGGCCAGCTTTCCCCCGATATCAGTTCTGGGGTCCTCATTCTTCCATGACCATAATTTCCGTGCGTCAGAATGTCAAACTCGGCGGGCTATGGGACCATCTCAGGTTACGAAACATAGATTGTTGCAACCATTCCTTCATTACACCCACGCGTCTCGCGATATCCTTTGATGATCATGTTTTCCGTCTATTCTCTCAAACATTCTTCAATTTCATGGCAGCCATAGCGGCTTCCTTTTGATCTGAACGCTCTACATGGTCTTAATCGGCGTCAGTGTGCTAGATTGCATTTTGAAAAAGTGACTTTTTCTGGGCAGGTTAGACAAATTGCTCCACGTGGAGTCTTATTTTTTGTATCAGCCGGTTTTCGTCTCGATTTTCACCTTTCGACCTGCCTCAGATCCGTTTTTTTGATATTCTTTCGTCGGTCTGATCCGCTTCCCTATTTATTAACCCTGCGCCACACTGTGGAAGCAGGGTATCTATAAGTTAGTTGCCATATGTTTGTAACAGCCCAGAAGTGAGACGAGATATGAACATGGTGTGTTGGCAATAATGTGTCAGGGTGGGTCCCCCGCCTTGAAAGTTGATATAAACCACGTCCGTCATGTCTGTGCAACACATTTATTTTGATCAAAGTCAGATGCAATTTAAGTTCCAATCCGTCTTCAAATTTGGCAGGCATGTTCTAATTTAGGTCAGAAATAACCTATCGATTTTGGAAGAAATCGGTTCAGATTTAGACAATGCTCCATAATTATCTTTCGCCGATAGGACTTATATGTCGCCCAGAAGCCAGAGTTTTACCAGAATTTAGGCTTGAAAATTTTGCACTAGGAGTTAAACAATTTGTAGTATAGTCAAGTGCGTCAAAATTTGATTGAAATCGGTTTTCAGATTTAGATATAGCTCCCATAATAATATCTTTCGCCCGGATATGACTAATATGGTCTAAAGAGCCAGAGTTTTGGTCGCAAATTTGGTTTGAAATTTTGCAAGGGAGTAGATTTAGCATTGCGTGCCAAATTGGTTGAAAATCGAATTTCAGATTTAGATATAACTCCTATATATATCTTTCGCCGCGAATATGTACTTATATGGAACCTAGAAGCAGAGTTTTATCCCGATTAGCTTGAAATTGTTGACAAGGAGTAACAATGATAGTATAGTCATGTTGTGCTTAAATTGATTTTTTGAAATCGGGTTCAGATTTAGATATAGCTTTCCATAACATATTTTTTCGCTCAATATGGACATTATATGGCCCCAGAAACCAGAATTTTGGACGCTATTTGGTGAAAATTTTCCACTAGGAGTAACAATTAGTAAAATATAGTCATGTGGTGCCAAATATTGGATTGAAATCGTTCAGATTTAGATAATAGCTCCCATATTATATGTTTTTCTGATTTACGACCAAAAATGGTCAAAATACCAACATTTATTCCTTGTAAAAATTGCCACTGCTTGGTCGAAAAGTTGTAAAAATGACTCCTAATTTTCCTAAAACTTTCTAATACATATTACATCGAGCGATAAATCATTAAATAAAACTTTTGCGAAGTTTCCCTTAAAATTGCTTCAAGATTTAAATGCTTCCCATATTTTTTTTACTAAAATTATGTTTTCAATCCTAGTGATTAGCCAACTTAAATTTTGAGGGCCTATAAGAATTTTGTAAAAAAGTCTATCAAAATTCTGTCCAACTCGAGTGAATATTAAATGGCATGTATTTAGGACAAAAAACCTTTATATATAGCCCTCCAAGCACAATTTGACGGTTTGTGATATCGGTATCGAAAATTTAGTTCTACAAAAGTGGTGCGTCAAGGTATAATATTAGTGCGCCCCGCCCGACTTTAGACTTTCCTTACTTGTTTTTCCTTAAGTTCAATTCCCCTTGGGGTATAAGCCATAAAACGCTTACTCGCTTCCCTGGTACACCATTGTCGCGATTTCTGCCCTGCGGCACGCTGCTCCGCTGCGTATTTTTGGAGGGTAGACAGGGAGACCGCCTTCGGGTAATATCCATAATCGCTCCTGCGCTTCCTAGATTTGCCATTTGTAAAGCGATTCTCTGTCGCTGATTGGCTTAGCCTCGTTGCCTTTCTTGGTAAAGGCCTTCTCGTCAATGCATTTGCCTTTTCGCAATCTTGAAAAAGACAGCTTTTTGTTACAAAGAATGGAAACGTTTATCTAGGCCCTCCTTTCGGGGAAGACGCGGCCCCATTTCTTATATTATTATGTCGACTTTTATTCACTTGTTTTCATTTGGTGTTTTTTTTTATCTCATTTGTTATTAATAACATTTAAAAAATATTTGTTTTTTTTTGTCTTTTATTCTAATTGCAGAAGCATTTATGTCCTCAAAATCGGAAATTCGGAGCTTTTTGAAGTTTATAGCTATCTTATCGGAAAATTTATATCAATGTATTCCAGTGCTTTGAACACCCATGGAAATTAAATATGAAAAAGCTATTCCCCAAACACATGGATCCCAGCTCTTCTGCAGTCTTTCGTGGTGTTGGCCGAAATCTAGCGATATAGTAACAAATGCTGTAAAAAGTTATAAATTGTAACCTCCAAAATCAAATAACAAAGTTTAATGAAATTAAAAAGCTCTTCGGATTTTCCAATATAACAAGCCCAAAAGAAAAAAAGTATATATAAAAATTAAAAAAAAACAAAAATATGAAAGTTTTAAATTTTTTTTTGTTTTGTTCAATTTTTTTTAAGTTTTGGAAGACATTGTGGTTACCATACTCATCATTGGGAAATGTATTATTAGGAAGAAATTTTTAAAAATGTAATTCGATATTTCTTTTATCTGTGTTAAGTTTAGCAATTTAATAATTTGATTATATCTTTTAAGTTTAACAAAATTAAGTAGTTGCTCCGTGTTAAATCTGCTATCTAATTTATTCAAAATTAATTTAATTAGAAAAATTACGATATGATTGTTCGATTTTTTTTTTCAAATTTTTTGTTTAGACTTTTAAGAATTACTATTCTCGATTTATGCTCATCGTATAAGTATCACAAATAATAAGTGCAATCATAATCAGTATATAACTTTATAAATCCACACATAGATATTTACCAATATTCAATACATGCCTTATACATACTTTCGCGAAAGCAAGTATAATTAGACAACAAACAAAAAAATGAGTGACAGACTCGTTTTAGGAGCGCCATTTATTCATTCACATAAATATATAAAAATGTAAAATTCTCAAAATAAAAATAATGAAATGCCATTAAAGCAAAAAATATATCTAAACTACAAAGTGTTTCATTTTAATCGAAATATCAATATCCAGCAAAACTCCCTAATTATCCAGGTATGAGTTCTCACACATAAAAAATTTTAGATTCAAATCACGAAATTAATTGATCCAATTAACTTGTTTAAATTGAAATGTCTTCAATCACGAAAAATGATAGTCATGCCAACCTCACATGTTTTAAGTGGACCATGAAAAGAATACTTATTAAAAATTAAGTTGAGTCATGACGAATTTCAATTAGAGATGTTTTAATTCAATTAATTTAATTGAGTCAATTAAACAATTTATTGAATGTTGATTGCAAAACTGCATTAATTTTTTCAAATAAAACGTAACTAGTTTTGAATTAAAAGTTAATTGTAATCAATTAATTTTTTTTTAATGAAATATTTTAAAAATTTCAAATCATTTAACCATAATTGCTAAATAAAATAATAAAAAAATTATAATCGGCCACTTGCATTAAAAATCGGCAAATTACAATAATATTAAAATAAAACTTATTTTTTGTGTAGGTTAGGTTAGGTGCGTTTCAGCAGCCCGATAATTTCAGGCTCACTGTGAAACCACTTAGAGAAAGTTTTGAAAACACTCAGAAATGTCACCAGCATAATCCACCGCTGAAAAACTTCTTGGGTGTTTTGGTCGAACGCAGGAATCGAACATACGTCGCTTGTTGAATGCAAAGGCGGTATGCTAATTATTTTGTGTAAAGACAAAACAAAAAGTATTTATTTCATAAACAAATCAGAAAATTAATAGGCACAACATGCATTTCAATAAAAACCATAAGAAAGTTCAGTTTCTTATAAAAATAACATTTTGTGGTTGAAAAGTGACACCCAGTATCTCCCCATACTGGCTACCACGTCAACTGTTAAAACAAAATATTTCGTATAAAAAATAATAAATAAACAATAAATATTAAAAATTAATGTAATAAAAAAATAAATCTGAAATTAAAAAAAAATAACATTTTTTCTGAAATATTGTTATTGATATCAGTAAAATTTTTATTTAAGAATAAAAAATTCTGAATCTCATGAAAAATAAAGAATTTTCTATAGAAATAAAATTTTGACCAAATTTCCTAATCAAAAAATCTATTACCATAAAATTTTGGCAAAAATTTTTTATAGAAAAAAATGTTTACCAAATTTTCAAATAAAAAAATCTATAACTATAAAATTTTGGCAAAATTTTCTATAGAAATAAAGATATTTGACTTAAATTTTTATAGAAATAAATTATCAAATAGAAAAAATTTTGAAAAAAAATTTTTTTGTAACAAACTAAAATTTTGCAAAATTTTCTATAGAAATAAAATTTTTGCAAAATATTCTAATAGAAAACAAAAATTTTTGACTCAAAATTTCCTATAAAAATAAATTTTGCTATAGTAAAAAAATATTTCTATAGTAATAAAATTTTTGAATAAATTTTTTATAGAAATAAAAATTTTGAGCAAAATTGCTATAGAAATAAAATGTTGACAAAACTTTTTAATAGAAATAACAATTTTGACAAAAAATTTTCTATAAAAAAAACAATCTTTGAAATATTTTCTGTCATAGTTCCACATACGACGCAAAAGAAGAAAGCATGATTGTCACAGATCAGTATCGGAAGAGCAAAATAATATGATAAGGAGCTAATTTTTGCGGCGAACCAATGTAAACATTTTCACCTGCAACCATGTTTAGCATCAGTTAACAATGGTTCCTAAAGAAAAATAAAATTGTCCTCATCTAAAATGTTATTATTATTGATAAAAATAATTTTGTTTGATCCAAAATACAATGGTCAAGATCTAAAAATGTTTATGGTATTCGCGTCAAAAATGTTTTTCTTCCAAGTTAAAAGAACATGGTCAAGAACGCCAAAAATGTTTTGATCTCTTTATGAAAAACAAACTTTTTTTCGTGCTCGAAAAAAGGGAACGCCACTAGAGAAAAGAAAAACACAAAATTAACTTTATTTATTTGTTTTTTATTTATTTATAAATTAATCATTGTTTAATTTGTAATTTATAATGTCGTGCAAAGTAAAGCATCAAAACATATTTTTAATACACTCTAATTTGGTTTCATTTCAACAAATAAGTAATCATTCCATATTACTTCGTGCCCATCAAATTTAAAAATGCAAGGCAATCATGTAACTGCAAAATAAAAATAAATTAATACCATAAAGCAAAAATCAGAACAAAACCAGGTAAATTTTTTTTCAAATTACACTTCCTTTTTGTTGTTTCACATAAAACACACGTGTCCACTTCTGAATAAATATAATTAAACACAAAACACAGTAAATTTCGTATTCTCCTTCCATTCGAAACAACAATCAACGATGACGCGCAAAATGAAAATCATGTGTACTACTGCAATGTTTTATATAAATTCTTTTCGCGCAAAAAAGTTAAAAATTAAATGGTCACGAAAAAATATACATGGTCTTTATGGACTCAATGTAATGGTTCTAGACATGTCTATTCCTAACCTATAAAAATACTTTTTTCTCTGGAAAAGTAAAAAAATGAATGGTCAAGGTACATGTATTTCCGCGAACGCATCGTATGGTGCTCAAAATTTAAGTCATTTAAAATAATAGAACATGTTGCGGCATTTGAGAACCACTTAAAATGCTTAAATTGCCCGAACATAATATTTTTCTCCCGCTCGAAAATTTATTTTTACAAAGAAACAGTCTAAAGTCGGGCGGAGCCGACCTATATTATACCCTTCACACTATGTAGACAAACATTTGTGTTACATCTCAACTACTGTTAAAATTTGCTGGAGCTATATAAAAGTTTGCATTTCCCCAGATACAAATACTTTAAATGGAAAGCTCTAGGAAATTAAAAATTTAAAATCTGGCTAATCCCCGCCCCCCTGGGAGAAACACAATGTTAGTTAAAGATATGGAAATACGAAGCGAGAGAAATTTTTAATGGCAAATTTGTACAGAAAGAGATTTTATGATTTTTCAGGGCGATAACATATGTAATTCGAGAAAATAGTAGGATAATTAGATGTAATATTTAACAATTTTTGCTACTAGCAAGTGGCGATTTTACAAGATTTATGGTTAGATCTCGCCAAAGAATATGGTGGTCAAGTGTGGGTTGTGATATATTATTTTTGGTCTTAAGTCGGGCGACTTGGAGGCTCTTAAAACTCAAAACCCGTTCTGGTGAAAATTTCTGTGCTTAGAGTGTGTAGGATATGATCTTAGTCAGTTAAAGGGAAATCATCAGCAGAGTTTTGTGTAAAGTGTGAGAATTTGTGGCCATATTTGTATTTCTCTGAGGAAACTATTCAGTATTGGAGGAGAAAATCCCATTTGAAAAAATGGGTCTAAAAAAAATATGAAACAGTCTACGCATAAATTTCCCCAACATCCTGGTTGTACGTATATATGGGACTATCATATCAATCTGAACCAATTTTGACTAAATTTGACATGCATAGTTGGAATAATAATTGTGTTATCTATGCGAAAATTTCACGTAAATGGGAAGTATAAGTTTGGCCCCCTGGGTCATATAAGTGCAAATCGGACGGGAGATATATAATGGGGAGCGCATAATTCTAAATTCTGAACCGATTCAAACCAAATTTGACAGCACCTTAACGATACTATTCAACGTGTTACCCCCTTGTGCAAAATTTGAACCAAAATCACGGCAAAACTCCTGGCTTTTGTTGGCCATATAAGTTCAAATCGGGACGAAAGATATATATGGGAGCTATATCTAAATTTGAACCGAAGTTCATCACGAAAAATTTACCAAGCATTGGTAAGAATGTCAAATTCTACCTCTGTGCAAAATTTCACGAAGATCGTAGTAACGTTGGCCTCTGTGGTCATAATGAGTCTAAATCGACGAAAGATATATTGGGAGCTATATCTAAATTCTGAACCGATTTGGGCTGATATTTTGCAAGATTTTCGAGATTCAGTAAAAATATTTGGATGTAACGTATTTCAAGAAAATCGGTTGATAAAAACCCGCTAACTATGACGGCACATCGGGGATAAATATATATGGCAGCTATATCTAAATCTGAACCGATTTCTTCCAAAAAACCAATAGCGATTGGCCTCTGTCCCAAGAAACGGCCCTATGGCAAATTTGAGGACGATCGGACTTAAATTGCGATCTGTGCTTTGTGCACAAAATTACATATACAGACAGACGGACAGACAGACAGACAGACCGGACATGAGCTAAATCGACTCCAGAAAAATTTAATTCTAAGCCGATCGGTATACTAAACAGATGGGTCTATGACCACTATTTCTTGGCGTTACATAACAAATGCACAAACTTATTATAACCTGTTACCACAGTATGTGGTGAAGGGTATAAAAATACTATGGTTTTCGGCGACAGATTACATACTCTAGATAAGCATTAAATGTATGCGGCAACATAATGTCCAAAACATGTTTTTTTCTCTGCGTGTATATGTTATTATATCGAACAAACGATTTCTGAACTTGAATTCTTGAAAATTTAACTAACTCAAACTGAATACATAAAAAATGAATATTTCAAGCCTACTAGAATGAAACTCAAAATGGTCCTAATATATCAATAGGTGTCAATACATAATAGGCAGTAGATCCATAGTGTATCGCGGCACATCTTCCTATGTTGGTCCTTGAGATAATTTGTATTACCGATGTTCCTTGCAAATTGTTATTACCCATGTAAAGTCTACGCTATTATCCAATGTAGGAGGACTTGGTGGAAGACCTTCATTTCATTTTCATTTCATTTATTTACCCAGCAAAAAAAGCGTCGCCAAAAAAGTCATGAAAATGTTCTATTTCGGATCCAGAAGTGGTGCAAAATTGACAAGAAGCGATGAATTTAACATAGGCTTGTCATAGGAACGGAAGTCCTCCATTTCAACAGCCGTTGCACTGGAATTTGCATCACTTCTTTAGGTGTGATCCGAATTCAATGTTTTGGATGTAAATTAAAAAAATCTGTGATATTTTGTCAAATAAATAATTTTATGAATTTTAAAATACGATTCTAACGCTTGTCGGGAAAACGTTTGACCACAATATTTTCAAAATTCACAATTTTCTGCAGATTAGATTTAGCAATTTTTTGTCGACAAAAATTTAAATGATTTGTACCATTTTTATGAATTCTTACTTGCTGATTTTTAATCTATTTGAAATAAAAAAAAAGTTAAAATTAACCCATTAAAGGTAGAAAAAAACAAGTTTATAAAAAATTGAACTTTTAAAAGAACTTCCTGGGTAGTTTAAAAATAAAGAACACTATTGGAGTGCATCTTCTGAAGTACTTTTAAAGTTGTGCGCTTTGGAAGAACTTCCAAATTTTTTTGCTGGCGGTATTTTTCCGCATAAATCTGTAAGCATCAACATGAAGAGACCATAAGTAT
>PGFW01018448.1:8457-22802 GCA_003123925.1 Haematobia irritans | reverse complement strand
ATAATAAATTCTTTCTTTCGAAGAAAAAACATTTTTTCATAATAACCACAAAAATTTTGATTAAAACTTTCAAAAGAAGATTTTTTGTTTATATTTGGTAAAATAAGGAATCCAGCTTTACTCATAGAAAACACTTCCTCTTATCTTTTAAACGGTCGTCTAGGGAAATATAAATCTGATGGAATCAATGACTTTCCTCCTCCTTTTTATAAGGGCCCTTAGAATTGCCACAGGCTCCCACTGTGTCATTCCTAAATTCTCACTCAGTACAAAAGTCCGACACAAATTTGATGGTCATTTTCTTTTTTTTTTCGTCCTTAAATACAATTTCCTGCGTTGGATGGGTGTACGTTCAAGTACACGAAAAGTCCTCTGATCTTTTTGTGAAAAATTTCACTTTGCTACTCTGCAAAGAAACTTTTCTCTGACTTGTGGGTGTTGCTAGTATTACCGGTATTCTGTGTCCCTATTCTTGCCTTTGAAGTTGCTTAGCGATGGCAAAGCTGCTCCAGAGCATTGAAATTAAAAGTTTATGAGGTTAAAAGTTGTTTTATTTAATGATTTTTTTCTTTTCCTTTCTTGTTATTAAAAAGTGAAAATATAGTATTTTTTGCTTTATAAAGGGTGATTTCATTTTGAGGTGTCTGAGGTGATTTTTCAATAGCATCTAGTATTTTGACAGATAACGTGGGATTTCAGACATGGTGTCGAAGAGAAAAGATGCTGCAGTATGCTTTGACAGTGTTCATCATGGAATAGAACCTTACTAAAACGAAGCACGCTTGCAAATCGCTTGAATTTTTATACCAGAAAATCAGTGGCAGAAAATCCGTTTTTTATGACAAATTTGTTGTTCAGGCGATGAGGCTCATGTTTCTCTGTTGAATGGCTACGTAAAATAAGCAAAATTGCCAGCATGTTGAGAGAGGTGAAGAGCAACATGAAAGCCGTTCAAGACAGAACTGCCACATAGCATCCCGGAAAAAATGCACGTGTTTGGTGTGGGTTTGGTAAGCTGTGGAGATCAATTGACCGTATTTTTTCAAGATGCTGGTGACGCAACGTTAAGACGTGGAAATGGCGATCGCTATCGTTCGGATGCTAAGCAAGACTGTTTTGGTTGCCGAAAAAAATGGAGAATGACTTGGGATGTTACCTGTGGTATAACAAAGATGGCGGCTACGATCACACAGCTTGCGATTCTATGGCATTTTGAGGGAAACTTATCGGAGAACATTCATCTCAAGAAATGGACCGGTGATGGCCACCAAGAAGTGCATGCGATTTAAGCGCCTTTGGACTATGTTTGTGTTGTGGGGCTACGGTCAAGTTTAAGAGTCCTACAGAAATAAGCCAGCAAGTATTCCACGCTTTGGAAGGACAACATTGTCCGTAGAAAGTTCGGGCTTTCCGGCCGAAAAGTGCTTTCGACAAAAGTTGCCCAAAATTGATTTCCGAATGGACCACCGTGGAAGACGGCGTCGAGGCCGCGGTAACATTTAAGATGAAAGTTATCCTTCAACAAAGTAAATGTCAATGGACCAATGCTAGACGTTCTTCAAAAAAGAACGCAGCATGAGATTTTGCCAAATCTTTATGTGCGTTTTTTTAAAAAAGTTATCAGCGCTCTTAACAAATCACGCCTTTTTATATATATTTTTTTATTTTGTGAAGAGGGGGGACGAAAAGTTGAAACTTTATTAGTTTTTACCTGGGGATGTAAATCCGCAATGTATGCACACAACGCCCAGTTGATGGATTACATTTTTGCCAACTTGAGTGTATATATATTTTTTTTTTGCCTCCAGAGATATTGCGGGTGCTGCAAAGAATGCTGCTTTTGGTATTCCATCATTGTTTAAATTGTTTCGTAATTTGTGGAGATTCTGTCTCTACGGCAGTGGTGTCGAAGTTGTACGCTGGTACATAATGGCTTTTCCTTGCTTTTTCCCCAACAGCAAGCGTGCGATGAGGGTGCGTGTGTGTGATGTTGTGCTTTCCTCTTTGGGGAGGATATTCATTTCAAAGATGTTCTCTTAAAGACCATTAAGCATTTGATGTGTATAAGAGACAATTTCAAATTCTCTTTGAAATAATTCATTTTTCATAGCATCTCTGAAGTTGGAATTAGGCAGAAATAAAAAAAAAAAGCAAAAAAGTTAAACAGGTAAAAAATGATGACT
The DNA here is from genome assembly GCA_003123925.1 of Haematobia irritans. Lineage (NCBI taxonomy): Eukaryota > Metazoa > Arthropoda > Insecta > Diptera > Muscidae > Haematobia > Haematobia irritans. The sequence continues at coordinate 20,619 of PGFW01018448.1, read as the reverse complement.
TTAATTTAAATACACAAGAAAACTTTAATAATGGAGGCAAGTTAGTAAGGGACTCCTTAGCTAGGAATGAAGCCATATCAGGATCCTTGAGTTTAATCAAAAATTCCAAAATTAACCAAATAGAATTTATTATTTCAATATTGTTGATGCTGTTAGAAAAATTCCTGGAAGTATTATTTTGTACAATTTAGTGTCGACAAAAAAAAAAAAACAAGTAAGGGAAAGTCTAAAAGTGCGGTCGGGTCGCGACTATACTTTATAACCGCCTGCACCACTTTGTAGATGCTAAAAATTTTTTCGCATACGCCGTATAGTCCACATCGTTCGATGTCGTTGGCGGTATATATATACGGTTTCTCCAAAATACATTAGCATGTTGAGGATTTATTGCGTACTCGATCTAGACAAATAAATTTTATGAGACTTCTCTAACCGAAAATGCTGATGAGACTCAAAATTTAGAGGTCGGCGCTAGATGCACCCTAGGGTGAAAATCACAATGTTCAGTAAAAAAAATATGGAAACTCATGTTAAGATTGCTGAAGCAATGTCTAAAGGAAAGCTTGTCGTAAGAGTTTATTGTATGGATCTTGTATCGCTCGATATAGTATGGTAGTTTAGAAGTGGTTAGGAAAATTATGAGGTCATTTTTACAACTATTGTAATGTGAAGGCAGGTGGCGGGAATTTCTATAAGGAAAATGTGTGGTATTTGTGGACCCATCTTTTGTGCGAAATCAGAAAAACAGTACTATAATGGCGCTCCTGCGGGGACTAATATCTTTGACGCGATTTCTCGATTTGGCGCGCTAGTTACATGCTATGATGATCTCCTGTGACAAATTTCCAACTAAATCGGAGCAAACAAATTGGCAGCTCCCTGTGGGTCTTATGAGTGTAAGTAGGCGGAAAGCTATATAAGGAGCTATAGATTTATCTGAAACCGTTTCACCAAAATTTAGTACGCATAGCTACATGCTAATTTCTACTTTCCTGTGCAAAATTTCAACATGGCAGAAACCTCTGACTATCTAGGACACCATATATAGTCCATCATCGGGCGAAAGATATGTTATAGTGGGATATATCTAGATCGTGAATGCGAATTTCAATCCGGAAATTTGGCAGCGGATAGCTACAGCCATGCTAGAATCGCTACTGCAGCTGTGCAAGTGAATTTCAAGCAATGAAACGCAAAAGTTGGGTCCAAAACTTCTGCCTTTTTAGGAGCATTATTAAGTCGCATAGTGCGCGTATCGGGCGAAAGAGATATAATGATGGGGAGCTGATATCTAATCTGAAACGGATTTCACAAAATTTTGGCGACACGTTTGACTATAAGAGCTAAGTGGTTATGTTTGTAGCACAAATTTAAAGCAAATCGGTATAAACTCTGGCTGCTGGGTCCATATTAAGTGCAGTATCGGGCGAGAGATATAATATGGGAGCTATAATCTATATCATGAGACGCGATTTCCTTCCTAAAATCAATAGAGGTTCTTATTGCTCTGACGCCACATTAGGGGAACATGTACCGTAAGTTTTGAAGGCGGATTGGACTTTCAAATTGCGGACCTACGACTGTTGATCAGCACAGGGTACCCACAAATGTGTTCACAGAGCGAGACCGGATGCGGACGACAGGACGGACGGACAGGACGGGACAGGTTGGTTTTAGTATCCAGACTCAGGGACCCACCTGAGACATTATTGCCCAAAAGCACCATAGTGTCTAAGCTGCGTCTCATTCTGGGTGTTACTAAACAGTAGTGGCACTAACTTATGAATACCCTGTTCCCACAGTGTGGTGGGCGCAGGGTATACAAAAAGTAAAGTATATCTACCAGGCACTAAGTTCGGCTCCGGGTCCAGCGAATCTTAAAATATCTCCACCACCATGAACCAAAATATTTAGGCGTTTCCTTTAAAGAATTATCAGGAGGGCTTGGAGTGACTTTGAGGACACTTCCCGATGATAAATTTAAAGATTTCACCTTAATGAGGACTATGATCAGAGATGGTCTGGGATTATAAGAAACCGATTTTTAAGTACGCATTTTTAACATCTCTTGTAGAAGCTGTACAAGAAATATAAAATAAACGTCTTGGATTTGGAAATTTTAAAATCTGTAGAAGATAAATCTTACATTGAGTTTCAAGGCAATTATTCAATGATCAGTTGCGCCTTGCTACAGTGATCCCATCAGAAGTGAAGTCGGGTCTAATATGCAGGCATTACCTGAAAATGGAGCGCGATAAAAATTTAATTCCGATAACGTTTTTGTCTCGAGCCTAAAATAGCAAGGAAAATTGACAATTTACAGGGCAAAAGCAGATAAAAAACTATGGTTTTTCTAGAAACGCCAGGAGATTTAAATCGGGAGATCGTTCTTATGGGGCGTATACTAAAATATAGGACCGATACTTCACCGTTTTTCGACATACCCTCTTTGATGAAACCCGAAAATACCGTGCTAGATTCCAATTTCAAAAGGGCAAATAGGATAAAAACTTCGGATTCTAGAAGCCTACAAGAAGTAAAATGAGGAAATCGTGCTATATGGGGGCTATACCTAAAATATGGACCCGATACTGACTACTCAACCATTTTCGGCACAGGTCCTCTTTATGGTCTCTAAAATACCGTCTAAGATTCCAAATTTTCAGACGAAATTGGCATAAAAACTTACGACTTCTATAAGCCGCAAGACCCGTCAAATCGGGAGGTCGTTTTTATATGGGGACCCCTACCGAAAACATGGACGCGATACTCACAATTTTTGAACGACACGTATTTTGTGGTCGCATACAATACCTCTAGATTTCCCAAAATTTCAGCGGTAAATATTGAATAAAAATTGGCGGTTTCTATAAGCCGCAAATAAGTAAAATCGAGAGATCGGTCTATATGGGGCTTATATCCAAAACTATGGGACCGAATACTCACCATTTTTGGCACACATCTTTATGGTCATAAAATACGCTCCTAGATTTAAAAAATTTCAGGTAAAATTTGGATAAAAAACTACGATTTCTAATAAGCCAAAGACCCCAAATCGGAAAAAAAAGAAAAAAAAAAGGGTCGTTTTTATATGGGGAACTATATCAAAACCTTGGTACGGCGATATGGCCCATATTTCGAACGTTGGACAAACTGTCTGCAGACAAAAGACGAGTTTGTGCAAAATTTCAGCACGATTTCGCTTCATTATTGAACGACTGTAAGCGTACAACAGACAGAGTCGACAGACAGCGGACAAATGTTATATCGTCTTAGAATTTCTCTCTCTCCCTGATCAAGAATATATAACTTTATATAGCGTCGGTAAATGATATTTCGATGTGTCTCTTACAAAACGGAATGACAACGAGTTTATTATACCCCCGTCAGCATTCTATGGTGGTGGGTATAAGTGAGTACCGGGACAGCAAAAAAAGCATCGCCAAAAAAAGTAATGAAAAATGTTCGTTTTTGGATGCCGGAAAGTTGTGCAAAAATTGACGGATCAGAAGCGATGGAATTTAACATCGGGCGCCTTGTCATATGACGGAAGTCCTCACCATTTCGAACAGGCCGTTGCAATGAAATTTTGCATCAGCAACTTATGGTCTTTAGGTGTTGATCCGAAATTCAATGTTTTGGATGTAATTAAAAAAGGCTCTGCGTGATATTTTGTCAAATAAACTAATTTTTAATAAATTTTTTATACATTTTTTAATGGATTCTAATGCTTGTTCGGAACGTTTTGAAGCCTCAAATATTTTCAAAAAAATTCAGCAATTTGTTTCAGATTGGATTTAGCAATTTTTTTCGAGACAAAATATAAAATTATTTGTACGACCGATGGTTCAATGAAATTCTTTAAATACTGTTTATTTTTTGACCTAATTTGAGACAAAAAAAAAAGTTAAAATTAACCCATTAAAAGTATGAAAAAACCGAATTTATAGAAAAGCTTGAATTAGAATAACTTCCTGGGTAGTTAAAATAAAGAACATCGATTGGGAGTGGCATCTTCTGGTAAGGTGCATTTTTAAAGTTGTGCCTTTGGAAGAACTCCTCCAGAAAATTTTTTTGCTGGGTAGATCCATTAGAATTGAGATATAATAAATATACCATACCGCCGAAAAAAATTGTCGAGCATTTTGCTTTTGGTTTTTTGTCGAGATTTGGTTTTTACATTAATGCATTATAGTAAGCCGCTAACCGACATAGTGGTAAGGGTGTAATTAACTTTTGAACTGCTAACAAATGTTGGCCCTACTAGGAAATATTGATTTAAGCGCTCCTATGAAAATATGATAACGAATCGAATTCAGGAATCACGCTGCCCAACCCCTGAAGCTGATCTAAGCGCTTGGTGTCGTCCGTCCGTCCATGTATTTGGTTGTTCGCAGGATTGCCAGTCACAATTCATATAATGAACCGATTTTGCATGAAAATTTGGTGTAATGCGCGTTTTTTTTTTGGTAAGCAGGGACGACACGTCCATTGAATTTTGGAACAAAAATCGGAATCAAATTTAGATATAGCTGCCATATAAAATGTTGTTCGCATCACGATTTCGATAATGGGGTCAAAATAGTATTCATTTACAAACGCAATCGGCGTTCAAATTTTGCACAAAGAAATAATCCAATTAACCACGCCTTTAAAAGTGCCATAATTTCATTGAAATCGGTTCAGCATTTTAGATAGTAGTACGCCATAATATTTGTAATCGCCCGATTTACGAAAAATTTGGCCATAAAAACGCCTTAATTTATTCAACTGATGCTTTACTTCTGCAAATTTGGCTTACTCTAATCTTCTATAGTAGCTGATGTTTATGTAGCAAATATCATCCAAATCGGGTTCAGAATTTAGATATAGCTCCATAGTTGGCTTTATAAGTTCACGTCTGACACCAGCGAACGGGGTCTAGAGGCCGGTCGCTAGTATGAAATGCATATTATTATAGTGCCATCCACCATAGGAGTGGGGTATATTAACTTTGGTCATTCCGTTTGTAAACCACATCGCAAATATTGCTCTAAGACCCGCATAAAAGTATATATATTCTGGATCGATGGTGAAAATTCTGCAGTGCCGAGTCTGAGCATGTCCGTGCACCGTCCGTCCGGTGTGGAAATCACGCTAACTTCCGGAACGAGCACAAGCTATCGCACTTGAAACTTTTCGGTAGCAATGTAGTTGTTATTTGATGTAGGTCGAATGGTATTGGCAAAATTGGCCTTAATCTAATCCACTTTTACCGTATAGCGCCCCCATGAATAAACGGAGCCCCCAAATTTGGCTTGGCGAATTGCTCTACGAAAAGCAAATTCTCATCCGATCCGGCTGAGAATTTGGTAACATAGTGTTTTAATTTTAGTATAGTGGTCTTGCATGAATAGTCATAGCCCAAAATTGGGTGGCCATAATCGGTCAACTTTTACGGGTATACCCCCCAATATAGAACGGACCCACAAATTTAGCTGGCGATTGCTCTGAGAGAAGCAAATTTCATTCCGGGATCCGGCCTGGATTGGTAAACTGGGTGTTAGTATAGTGGTAACTTCAACAACGGCATCAGAAACATTGGTTCCATATCGGCCCAAATAATAAACCGTTCCCAGATTTGATTCCGGAGCCGTCTTTGAGAGGAGCAAAATTCACAATCTGATTCCGCGGTTGAAAATTCCGCAACGTGGTGTGTAATATAGGCCGCTAATAACCATGCCAAAGTTGGTCCATATCGGTCTACTAGTTATATATACCGATCCCGCCCAAATCACACATGATTATTGTCCATTATCGGTTCATAATCATGGGTTGCCGACTGCGAGCGGCAAAAATAACTACCAAAATTTTTATTATTATAGAAAACATTTGTCAAATTTTAGTTTCCTGTAAAGAAAAATTTTGCGTCAAAATTTTATTTCCTATATAAAATTTTGTCAAAATTTTATTCTAAAGAAAATTGTTTGTCCCTAAATTTTTTTCTATAGAAAACAAATTTTCAAAAATTTTACTATCTATAGACAAATTGTTGTGAAAATTTTATTTATGTCAAAATTTTTATTATTTAATAGCAAACTTTAAAGCTTAATTATATACGGTATTTAATCGGCCTTCTTTTAGTATTTTAATATTTATGATAGCCCACGTATGGACTATGTGGTAATATACACTATGGGGTGTTGAAGGAAGTTTGTAAGATACCCTTGCCCATCGCAAGTGTTACCGCAACTGCCATAGTAGAATTCGATTGTGGCATGGGTAATCTTTCCAGTAGATAGTTCTCTATCGCAATCCTATGGTCAAGGCGTACATACAGACTTCGGCGCCCGTGGTCGAACTTAAGGCCGATAGTGGATACTTGTTTTTAATATAGTACCAGGCCTCAATGATTCGTGTCAAAATTTGAGCGTCCTGTAAGACCAAATGTAGTTTGTGAGATAGAGCGTCTTTTGTGAAGCACTTTTGTTATTGTTGAAGAAAAATTAAAAAAAGGAAATTTTTTTCGTGTTTTGAGTAAAAATACTGTTTTTTCCTAAAAAAAGAAAGAAAAATACGGTGGAAGCAAAAACCTTGGCCTGAGTAATGAAGTTTTCCTGAACCCTGCCCGCAGGCCGAAATAAACAATAATTGATTGATATAGCAAATATTCAAGCGTTGGTGAATATGAGCACGGAGGAACGGTGAACGCAGTGGACGCGCGAAAGATTATGGGTTACCGTTACGAAAAACATCAAAAAAATAAAAACGAAAATGCATTTTTGAATGACGCGTAAAAATGAAGTTTGGTCGTGTTGAGTCATATCATTTTTAAATCATGTGGATCATGCGGAAAGCTCTGTGCAAAATGGGTGCCGCGCGAGCTCACATTGACCAAACACAAGACGTGTTGATGATTTCTGAGCGTGTTTGGCAGCTGTTAACCTCGTTTAATACACCCGAGTTTCTTCCGTCGTATAATGTGCAATGGAATGAAATGCTTCGCATCACTCACGACCTCTTGAAGTTCCAATGCTACCAGCCCCGCTGAGTGGACCACCAGCGAACCGGCTGAACGCGTCTCGCGAAGCGTGGAAAGGACTAAAAATATCTCCGCCCTGGCAAAGTATGGCCCATGCGGTTTTTGGGATGCGCATGGAATAATTTTTATTCGAATTATCTTGCAGAAGGGAGCAAAAACGCAGTCTAAAACAGTCGACTATTATATGGGCTTATTGGAAGCGTATTGAAGGTGAAATCGGCCGGCAAAACGGCCACATATGGAAGAAGAAAAAAGTCGCTGTTGCCCACCAAGACAACGCATCCGTGCCACAAGTCATTGAGAAGCGATGGCAAAAATTCATGGAATTTGGGCTTCGAATTGCTTCCCCACCCCACCGTATTTCTCGCAGATCTGGCCCCCAGCCGACTTTTTGCCTTGGTTCTCAGACCGTCAAAAGGATGCTCGCAGGGAAAAATTTGGCTGTAATCGAAGAGGTGATCGGTCCGAAACTGAGGCCATATTTTTGAGGCAAAACCGAAGAGTACTACCAATGGTATCAAAAAACATTGGAAGGTCGTTTATAATCGTTATAATTCGTTGTATCCGCTCTATGTTGAATAAATTAAAAAGCGAATTTTGACGAAAAAATTGTGTTTTTTCTATGTTAGACGGTGAACTTAATCAGCCCAACCTGTTATATATGTCTACCGCCGATTTTAAAAAATTCCCGCTTATAACCTTATTTTTGACTCATAATTGATTATCAATATCTTAACTGAATGCTTGACTCAAATTTAGCACAAAGTAATCTCCTGTAATAGGTTTCAGATTTAGATATAGCTCCCATTAATATAATGTATGCCTTCCGTTTTTGAAAAATTTACGTCCTTACAACTTTGTTTCAGACAATACTAGCCTTATTTAGAACCGGCATTACCTTAATTTAGCCACGCGAAAGTAACCATATGGTGGCGTATCACACAACTTGCCCGAATATTATCGCCAAAATTGGTTTCAAGAAATTTTTAAAGAATTTATTTTTAGCTCCTGCGATTTTCTCCAAAGTTTGCCATAATTACTCTTATGTATTTAACCAACGTTTTGCTTAAAGTTTAAAATTTTTGATGTTTTAGCGACGATCTATGTTAGCATATACGTGTAGCTTGTACAGTAAATCATATGGCCGATTTGCCACAGAATTTTGGATTTATTAGCTCAAACTAAATGAGCGCATTTCCTCTTTGTATAAGCCACTCCCACCCATAGGATGGGGGTAGATGATTAACTTTTGCATTCCCGTTTGTACACATCGAAATATTGCTCTAAGACAGCCCACTATCAAGTATATATATGTCTTGCGGTGGTGCTTGAAATTCTTAGTGCGATCTAGAAGCGATGTCGTCCGTCTGTTTGAAATAACGGCCTAACTTGCCGAACCGAAAACAATCTATCGACGTACACGTCCTCACAAAAAATCGCTTCTGTAACATATATCTCCCAAACATACTTCTTTGCCTTCAAGCATATTACATTTTTGCGGTATTCCCCAAACATTTTATATGTTGATAACTCTCGCAATATAAAATATGTTTGAAAGCATATGGATCTAAACATCATAATGTGTTTGGGTAAGGTCTAACAGGTTTCCAAGACATCTTTGTCAGTTTTTCCATGCATCAAACATGAACTCGCATATGACTTGGGCATCCATTCCAAAGATAACAGCGATACTGATTAATTACTGTGTAAAACTAATAAATACATGTTCTGGAAGCATTAATTGCACCCCATAACAATATTCAACATCTCCTAATGCTACATACAAATTCATCCACCCAATACAACAATCACTTGTGCTCCAAAATTTTATTCTTATCTTATCTTATATATTACAATCATAAATGAATTGATGAAATAAACAGGTAAATCATACGGCTGGCTACACAAGCATAGAAGTTTCTGCGACGCTGGAAATTGACTCCACAAATTTGTTGTCCTTGAGCCTAATTGGTATATTCCCTCACATCTTTTCTCAGCTTGCCACGAGATTTATTTAGTTCTTTAGCACCTTTTCTGTAATAGCAAAACATTGTAGAAAAGAAAATTATTCAAATTTTATAGATTTCTTTTTTTTTAGTTTTTAATTTTTACCTTTTTGCACGACGGGGATCGGATCACCACGAACCCCACACAGTTTGTAACAGATCAAAGAAGTAGCTGCCGTACTCAAGTTGCGCCAAGGGACAAATAACAATGTTCAATGTTTGTAAAACAAGCAACAACAACCAACTTAATTCAAATATCGCTCCGCTGTTAAACTAGCAGCTCTGATGCCAAGCTACTAATACACACACTACCTTATCTGTCTTATAGGCAATTTCTAGAATTAATTATATGCTTTGCACATCCCAAGGCATTAATCAGCTACGGTTGCTACAAACGATTTTATGTCCCAAAGCATTAATATGCTTCTAACAATATTAACATATATGTCCCAAAACAATGTTATGCTAGTTTCCGGCATGAACATTATGCATGCTTGCTACTCAAGAATATTGTGCTTCAATATTTGTGATTTCCAAACACATTATAATGTTTGATATCCACACATATTGGAAAACAGTCTTTTCATCCGTGTACAAACTTGCACAAGTAGTTTTTATTGAGTGTAGGTCGCGAACGGTATTCGAAAATGCGGCCATTTCGGTCCACTTTTACGTATGACCCCATATAATAAACGACGTTCAGATTTGGCTTGGCGCAGCCATCTCTTGGGAGAGCAAAACTTCATCCACGATGCAGTAGAAATTTCGTACGTGGTTGTTAGTATATGCGTGTCTTCTAACAACCATGCAAAATATTGGTCCACATCGCGTCCACAATTATATATAGCGCCCATATAAACCGATCCTCAGATTTGAACTCCGAAGTCCCATTGAATTAGCAAAATTTACCGCGATCCGCGAGTTATAAATTGTGGTACGTGGTGTTAGTATATGGTCTCTAACAACCATGCAAAAATTGGTCTATACCGGTCTTAATTATATATAACCCCATTTAAAACCGATCCCCAGATTGACCTCCGGAGCTCTTGGAAGAGAAAAATTCATCCGATCCGGTTGAAATTTGGTAAGTGGTGTTACTTTATGGTCTCCAACGCCCATGAAAAAATTGTCCATATTCGGTCCATAATTATATATAGCCCCCATAAAAATCGATCCGTCCAGATTTTGCCGCTCTGGAGCCTCTTGGAGTATATAATTTATCCGATGACTTTTTGAAATTGGTACGTTTGATGTACGTGATATATATATATATTATGTAGTTCTCTAACAAACATGCAAAAAATGTGTTCATATCGGTTCATAATTATATATAACACCCATATAACACGATCCCTAGATTTAAACTCCGGGCCTCTTGAGGAGACAAATTTCATTCCTCGATCGCGGTTGAAATTTGGTACTTGGTATACGTATATAGTCTAATAACCATGCAAAATTATAAGCCGATCCCAGATTTGGACATCCTGAGTCTCTTGCCGGAAGCAAAGTGTATAGTCTTTAAACAACCATAGGCAAAAAATTGGTCCATATCTTGTCATAATAATTTGTAGCCCCCATATAACGAAGATCCCCAGATTTGGTTTTGCAACCTCTTGGAGGAGCAAATTTTATCCGATTTAGTTGAGATTTGGTATATTGAACTAGTATATGGCCGCTAAAAGCATGCCTAACTAGGTCCATATCGTCAATAGTTATGTATAGCCCTCAGATAAACTGATCCCACAATAACACAAAATTCGTCCCATATCCCAAAATAAATCTAGCCAAAATTTTATTTGTAATAGAAAATTTATGTCAAAATTTTATTTCTATAGAAAATTTTGTCAATCTATTTTCATAATTTCTGAATTCAAACTATAGAATTTGTAAATTTTCTAAAATCAATTTAATGCAAAATTTTATTTCTATAGACAATTTTGCCAAAATTTTATTTATCATTTCAAAATTTTATCAAATTTATATGCTATAGAAAATTTTATCAAAATTTTATCGAAATTTTATTTCTATAGAAAATTGTTGTCATAATTTTTTTTCTATGGAAAATTTTGGTGAAAATTTTTTTTCTATAGAAAATTTTGTCACAACATTGTTAACCTGTCTTCGATTTCCATACAACAATTTTATTCAATATATTTGATTTCCAATACAAAGTTTTAAATCAAAATTTTATTTGCAATACAAATTTTATCATAATTTTTATTTCTATAGGAAAATTTTGTCAACTTTTTTTCCATAGGAAAATTTTATAAAATTTTTATTTCTATAGAAAATTTGTCAAAATTTTATTTCTATAGAAAATGTTGGTAAAACTAAATAATCTACGTATTTAATCGGCCTTTTTGTGTTTAATATATACCCGCGTATGGACTAGCGTACAGTTTAGAAGACGGCAAGTGTTACCCGCACCCAAGTAAATATCGAGTTGTGTGAACAGTTCTCTTGGTAGGAAGGTTTCTGATGCAATCCCATGCGTGGAGCGGTACAAAGTTAGTCGGCCTGGCGAACTTACCGGCCGTATAGTATTACTTGTTTTTATTTAGTTTTTTAATTTTTTGTATCTCTCTGCATTTGCAGGCTTTTGTAAAAGGTGTTTAAAAATTAGCTTTCGAAAAGTCGACCTATTTGCTTCTCAATACAAAAATTTAACGACAAAAGTTTGGTTCAGCGAATAAAGTCTTTATTTTTTTCTATGATAATTACCCAAAGTTTTTTCCGAACATTCTATTACATTTGATCTATGATACTATTGTTCTGATTTGCAATAATTATTTTATTTCGTTAAGCCAGGAATTTTCCATTTACCCCACCCATAAAAAAAAACTCTTTAATTCTCCACCAAATTCACTAAAGTGAACATTTGAATTTTGTATTTTGCGATATCCTTTTATAAAACACATGCAAACAAACTTTTTTCATTGAAATCTCTAAGGTCCAATATACGGATGTTACGAACTAATGTCCAAAACTTAGCCTTCCCTCTCTATAGAATTTTAGTGGGAAAGAGTTCTCGTGACTTGGAAGCCATCGCAATTCCTAACGGCAGTGTTGACATGACCATAGTATCACATAAGCGCTGCACATTGACTCCAACAGGAAACGGAAGTTCACTACATT
>PGFW01018443.1:1103-11596 GCA_003123925.1 Haematobia irritans | reverse complement strand
TGAAAAAAAGGAACACTCTTAGCCACATTATAAGAACACATAAGAGCACACATTGCATCACACATACACTCACACTAAACATAACCCTGAAATAGATAAGAAATTTATGAATCACAACAAAGGAAATTGGCAAAATTCTTGGCCATTTACCTGATGAACTTATGAAAGGGAAACCCTAATAGAAAATCTCTTTAAAATATATGAGTATTCCCTGATAAACACACATGGTGCTAAAGAGCTAAAGGTAATCATTCTCATGAATATAAGGATAGAGCGATAGAGGAGAGAGAGGAGGGTCATAAAAAGCCACACAACCAAACAATGAACGGGTTTTCTAATTTGAAAAAAAAAATCCTAAGGTCAAGATAGTCATTAAAAATATCTTCTGCGCCACATAATGCAGCCATGGATATAGGATTTAGTCAAGGTTAATGTATGGATTTTCTTTACAAACCAAACCATACTCCATAATGGTAACGATTGTGAGGCTTTCAATTGTGATTTCTTTAAAATACGAAAAATTTACAAACTTTTTGAGTATATACCCAGAGAAGGAATATGGTCTCCAAAAACATGTTTCGAGAGCTAAATCTTACGTTTGGGGCGGGAAACATGTAATATATTTGTCGCAACCATGTTATTTTCTTTGAAATCATGTTACTGATAGCGGCATGCATGTGCAGTGAAACCTCTCAAGCTTGGATACTCTGAAACTCGGACACCTCTCAAATGTGGACAGTTGTCTGGGACCACAGCATTCACTTAAGCAGCATCTAATACCGACCCCGCCCGTTCAAGAAGTTTTATAGGTTACTTACTCAAAAGTTATTGCTTTCGAGAAAAGATCAGGAAAAGTTTCCCCAATATTACTGAGATGAGGAGGATTGGGAGCCACCGTGACGCAATGGTTAACATGCCCGCCTTGCATATACAAGGTCGTGGGTTCGAGTCTTGCTTCGACCGAACACAAAACAGTTTTTCAGCGGTGGATTATCCCACCTCAGTAATGCTGGTGACATTTCTAAGTGTTTCAAAGCTTCTCTAAGTGGTTGCACTGCAATGTGGAACACCATTCGGACTCGGCTATAAAAAGGAGGTCCCTTATCATTGATCTTAACTTGGAATCGGGCAGCACTCAGTGATAAGAGAGAAGTTTACCACTGTGGTATCACAATGGACTGAATAGTCTGAGTATACCTGATACATCAGGCCGCCACCTGACTTACTGAGATGAGTAGGGGATAGCAGTCGGGTCTGACCTATCGAGATATACAAACTTAACCTTCATTTAATTTGCTACAGACCACCTACTCAAAATTCTCTGATCTACCGATTTCATAACCTCTGAACGCATGTCTTTAGATCAGTCATAGAAAGTCAACTGGGAGAGCTTCAGGAGAATTTTTTCAATAGGCTTTTTCAGTAAAACTACCAACATTGACCCTTAACCGGCCGCTAAATTGCCTTTTGTCAAATTTCACAGGTCAAATACATTTCCCAGCAGAAGAGTTTGGACTCGCAGACAGAGAGAGAGAGAGAGAGAATCACCTTAACGAGCCGATTAATTGCGCCTGGTCTGAAACACAATTTCCCCGCAGAAGCATCTGGACTTACAGACAGAGAAAGATTTTTCCGATTAACACCAGTTTCGACCCAACACCAAATGGTTTTTCAGTGGGGGATTATCTCCTCTCAGTAATGCTGCTGACATTTCGGAGTGTTTCAAACCTTCTCCTAATGGTTTAACGGCAACACGAAACGCCGTTCGGACTCGGCTATAGAAAGGAAGTCCCTTGTCATTGAGCTAAACATGTAATCAGACGGCAGACAGCACTCAGAAATAAGAGAGAAGTTCACCACTATGGTATCACAATGGACTGAATAGTGAGCCGGAAATAACAGGCTGCCACTATACCAGGCCTAACCTATGCTCAGGTTTGGTAGGATTTAGAGCACTGTCAAAGATCTCTCGATCCTCAAAAGAAACGACGACAGAATTTCAGTCACGTTTGGCAAAATTATGCGATTCAATTAGAGCACTGGCAAAGATTTTTCGATCTAAAAGAACGACAAGAATTCAGTCGCAGTTGGCCAAAATAATGGTGGAACTGAAAAGGAACAGACGTAGTTTTGCATTGGACAATGATACTAAAACTTTCTCAAATTTTCCTACCACGAATTTTAAAGTTTCATTAAAATATCTAAGGCCTCGAAAAAAAAACTGAATGCGAAGAAGTGCTGATGTTGAAACTCCTCTTTTGGCTGCAGTGCCATAATATTTATAATAATTTTGTGCCAACTTTTTATCACAGTGTGCAAACTTCTTAATTAATGCCCTTTCATTGCAAGAAGTTTGTGTATAATTCTCCAGATCCTGTCATCTATAAAATTACGGACGTGATCGGCGCCTTAACGCAAAAACGAACATATGCGTCGAATACTTTAATTGTCAGCACTTCTCGTATATCGCAACTCTTTGTGACACTTTTTGTGTCACTCTTTGGAAATTATCGACGCTAACACTGGATTGGACTAGTAAATAGAGGGAACCAAACGAATCACAAAAATGTATAGGCATTTATGGTGCCAGACAAATCCTTCTTTGTATGCCCAATACACAAATACCAATCTCATAAGGACAAGCGGACCCCCTATTGTCCTTTTATTCGCTGCTATATACTAAAAGATCTAAATAGTATCTTAGTTAGTCACAAAATTTCTCTATCTTTGACATTTATAAGTGAAAATTTTAAAATTTGCTTGCTTATTTATTTGTTTTTTTTTTTTCTATTATTTTTCTTCTTTTGTATATCTAAACAAATTTCGTTGAATTTTTAATGATCCAATTCTTCCGATCTAGAATTAGATCACAAAACAATTTCTACGGATTGCAAAACATTTGGTCGGTCCAACTAAAAATTTTGTGAAATTTTATTAGCTTGGCTGGTTAATTGCCAAACTGCTCTATTAAAACATTTTCATGCTTTTCAGTTTCTTTAGCTATTTATCTTCTTCTTCTCCGTCTTATTTATTCTAAGCATTTAATTTTACAATGGAATTTGCACATCTCTTCTAATGTCTCTGCGAAATAGAAAATCGTATATGTTTGGTCTATAAATAATTGTGCTATAAAACTTAAAACAAATGACAACGTCCATCGTTGTCATACGTAATGCCAGCCATCCAAGCAGCAAGCATCGAATCGGCCATCTGAAAGATATCTTTCTACAGATAGATTTTTTTCGCATTTAATTTTCTAAATAAAACACCAACATTTGCCAAATAATTAAATAAAAATAGTATTGCCAATAAAATGAAATGGAAATAGAAAAGATTGCAGGACTAAACCGAAATGTAAATGAACTAATTTCGTACTAGATGACACACAAAAATGTTCTCGAGAATTTAAATGTCGATTTATGACGTATGAAGCCCAGATGCTGCAAAAAATACTACCCCTGGAGGATAATTCCCAGATATTAACTTGGCGGAATACCGATTGAATTTTGCGCTAAATAGCTCAGATGGGAGACATATTAAAAGATTGCCTGAATCGAATCATGTCCTGCATGAATTGTGGGGAATAGATTTCTGTCGAGGGAATGGATGCCTTCCATACAAGGTTAGGTTGGAAAGATGATTCAATTTGTATTGTCTCTTGTTGCCTGACATACACCTAAGCCAGCCTTCGGCTTGTTGTGCGCTCTAACTTCTTATTTGCATCGTACCCTTCTTTTATTGCAGGAACTCTGCTTCTCTAACGAATTCCCTAATTTGTTTCCAGTCTCTCTTTCCCAGCTGGACCCAGCTGATTAATTATCTGCCTAGTAGTCACAAAGAAGTGTTCCAAGGTCTTATCATCCTCAAAATACGCCCTACATGCACCTTCCTCTACTGCTCCAACTCGGCACAGATATTCTCTCAATTCTGCACGTTCCTCTACTGCTCCAAATCGGCACAGATATTCTCTCAATTCTAGGTTCCTGGTCATTATACGCACGATCCCCCTGACTAACGTCCTACTCTCCTTTAATAGCTTTCCAATATTTTATTTATCTGGGTCAACCCATAGTACTTCGTTGCACTTCCGACCGTTGCATTAGGTTAGGTTAGGTGGCAACCCGATGTATCAGGCTCACTTAGACTATTCAGTCCATTGTGATACCACATTGGTGAACTTCCCTCTTATCACTGAGTGCTGCCCGATTCCATGTTAAGCTCAATGACAAGGAACCTCCTTTTTATAGCCGAGTCGGAACGGCGTTCCACATTGCAGTGAAACCACTTAGAGAAGCTTTGAAACCCTCAGAAATGTCATCAGCATTGCTGAGGTGGGATAATCCACCGCTGAAAAATTTTTGGTGTTCGGTCGAAGCAGGAATCGAACCCACGACCTTGTGTATGCAAGGCGGGCATGCTAACCATTGGACCACGGTGGCTCCCGTTGCATTGGTCCACATCGCTTTACGTCTCACGCTTGCCCCGTTGACTTTACGTTCTCTAAGTTCACATCCCTATGTTATATGTTCTAGCTCTTATCTTCAGTTCATTTGTCTTTACCATTCCGACGGATCATGCCGTACTGCCTGTATTCTTTGAGCATGCTTTCGTATTCAATACGGTTCGCTATCGAACCGTAATGTCTGCTATTGCCTTCATGGCCCTCCGCGTAATCTGTGAAAATTTTCACGTTTTGTGTTTTTTCCGTTATGGCACGCACTTCTGTCGGTAGGATTGCACTGTTGTCCGGTAATGGGAATAGGACATAATAGGGCGGATCCTCACATATACGCCCAGTCCCGACCTCTCATCCATCTTAGATCCATCGGGTACCAGATTTTCTCTCTAGAGGAATAGGACTCCATTCTCCCTAGACCATCTTACTGGCGTCAGCATGCAGACGATCATGGGTTGTTGGGGCATCCGCCATTCCACCCACCCCTATTAACATTTTATGGTTCGTCATGTTTCGTGTTTCCGTCCATTCTCTTCAATCTCTTCGAAGACATAGAGGATCGGCGACGTGCTCCGAGGAAGGCAAAGGCATTTAAATCTGCCGAAAAGTGAATCACAAATCAACTACTCCAGATAAGGTAATACTATCTGAGGACTCTACAATGCCAGTATATTGGGAAGATTCAACACAGGATTGCTGAGAAATGGCCGATTTCGGAATGGACTTTTTAAAATCACAGATTTGCACCAGCCTCATAAAATATTGTTTTGTTACCCAGCTTCAATTCACACAACCGAATATAACGGCAAAAAATCAATTCTGCATGATTCCACAACTGAATCGTTTTTTGTCCCATTTTGGACTCTCCCCTGCATTGAGATTATATGCAAACTCCTGCTTTTCCTTCTCACGTTGGCATATCGTCATCGATTTTTCCTTTTGAAGAACAAGTTCAACGCATCGGTTTACAGCCTCGCAGTTTCTCTCACTCCGTCATTATCTTGTGGACTACATGTCTGGCGAGACACTCGCAATCGCTTGTTCTCAAAGATCTCCCGTCGTTCTCCCCAAGCGAACCTTTGAGACATATGCACGATTCTCCGTTTCCAATTTGTTGTGCCGGAGAGGAATCTAATTTACTTTACCAATGGTCCTGCTGGGCTTTCTCATCAGTCTTTTAACCTTCTAATTGCCCAAATCCCGCTTTAGCGGGCTTCCAAAAAATCAGGAAGCCTTTAGTTAAAAACACACCTTAGACAACAAAATGGGTAAAATTGAAAAGAAAACGTTATAACATCTGTTTTTTAAGCTTGGAAACGCTTGCACCGGCTGAATTGGCTGGAATACTCTCCTCCTTCTATTCCTAACTCCAGGATAGCTAAACGGGACACCTTAAATTACTCTCACTACAAAGAAAGAATATTTGTTATTCAGATCTCAGCGTATTCGCAATTACCAGAAGATTTTTGATTTAATTTGTTATATTGTAGAATCTGGTTACTCCAACATTGACCGATGTGCTTGTTTCTCCATCGTTCTTGCCTTATCGCCCCAGGTCTCTTATTGAATGTCGTCTATCTAACTTTGTCGATCCATGGTTTTAACTCTGGAAACCTTGCTATTGCTCAAATGGCTGGAATCATTGCTGTTATGTTTAAAGCGGATACTGGGAAACTAACGTCTGTTGGGAATATCTTCAATATCTTGACGTAGATTGCATCTTAGGTTAGGTTAGATATAGTAGCAACCCGTTATATCAGACTCACATAGAACATTCAGTCCATTTTGAATGTCGCCTATCGCTTTTGTGGCTCATTGTCTTTGTTTGGAAACGTTTTGCCGCTCCTTGCTGCCATTGTTAATGCGATTACCAATGATCCTGTCAGTACCTGAAACGACCCTTACCGGAGTATCATCTGTTATGAATATCTAATTCAGGATCTCGAGTGTCAGCTGAGACTGGCTTGAAACCTGGCGAATTTGCGGGCACGTTCGTTCATTCTGGATCATTGGATGCATCTCAAATGTCTTAGCCAAGCCGATCTTAGGTCTAAGAATAGTAGGCATCAATATCTTTAGCAGGATCTCGAGTGAGCCACGCTGACTTAACACTTCGTTCATTCTGGATCTGAATCATCTGCAAATGTGTAACAACCGATCTCAGTTACAGAAATAGTGTGCCCGTTATATAGAGGACAGCGTTCTGTTCAAATTGTGATACCTACATGTGAGGCTTCATTCGATTAATGTGTGCTGCCCGATTCAATTATAAGTCCTGGGACAAGCTGATCTCCTTTTTGCTACAGCAGCGAGTCCGAACAAGCGTTTCAACAAAATCGTTGACACCGACTAAGAGGCATCGATAGCAAATCACAAATGGCCACCACCAATTACTAAGAGAAGGATAAATGCCTACCACGAAAAACATTGTGCCTAACTTGGATTGAGGGACCCATGCCCCTATGTAAGCAAGTAGCTTTACACTGTCAAGTTCATCACCGTGCTTACAGGTTGGGCTGATAAGTCCCCCGTCTAACAAAAAAACACATTTTTCATTGTCAAAATTCGTTGTTTATTATTCAACATAGTTCCCTTCCAGGAGGCGATTACACGATTATAACGACAGCTTCCAATTTTTGAATACAAATTTATGGTAGTTACTCCTTCGGTTTTGCCTCAAAATAAGGCCTCAGTCTTCGGCGATCAGCTCTCTTCATTGCAGCCAAAATGTTTTCCGCCTGCGAGCATCCTTTTGAGGTCTGTGAGATCAAGAAAAGTCCTGGGCCAGATTTCTGGAGAATACGGTGGGGTGGGGAACTCAATTCGAAGCCAATTCATGAATATTTTGGGCATCGTTTCTCAATACTTTGTGGCACGGTGGCGTTGTCTTGGTGAACAACACTTTTTTCTTCTTCATATGGGGCCGTCTTGCCAGCGATTTCGACCTTCAAACGCCCTGGCAATAACGGGCCAATATGAATAGTCATGTGGATTGGGGTTTACGCCTCATCAAGATAATCGTAAAAGTCGCAGTCCGCAAAAACAGAGGCCATTACTTTGGCTGGCGGACTTTTGAGTCTTTCCACGCTTTGCGAGACGGTTCACGGCGGTTCGCTGTCCACATCAGCGAGATTGTCGATTGACTCAGGAGTGGTACGTAATGGATCCATGTTTCAATCCATTGTCACGGGCATATTCGACGGAAAAAACTCCGAAGTGTATTATGAGTTAAACAGCCGTGCAAACACCGGCTCAGAATCATCAACACGCTGTGTTTTTGGTCAAATTGTGAGCTCAAGCGCGGGCAAACCATGTTATTGCACATGAGCTTCCGCATATCCAAATATTGCATGATGATACTGACCAACACGTTCCTTTGATATCTTTAAGGCCCTGTGCCTATCTCCCGATCAACTTATTTTAACGGTTATTCAAAAATCATTTTGTAAGATTTTTTTGATGTTTTCGTCGGTAACCACCATCTTTCGGGCGTCCACTGCGTCACCGCGTCCTCCGGTGCTCATTTCACCAAGCGCTTGAATTTTGCATACCAATCAAATTATTGTTGATTCCCTGGGCAAGAGTCCGAAACTCATTATCGAAGCCACAGTTTTTTGCTTCCCCCGTATTTTTTCCGCTTCAGAAAACAGTATATTTATGATAAAAACACGAAATTCCTTTTTTTCCATTTTTTTTCCATAATACAAAAATTGTTTCACAAAAGACGCTCTATCTCAGAAAGCTAATTGGACTTACAGACGTCGCAAAATTTTGTTGAGACACGAAATCATTTGAAGTTGGTAACTCAAATAAAAATAATACTGCATTTAATACTTATTTAGGTTTAGGTTAGGGTTAAGGTTATGTGGCACGAGCTCCAGTAATTACACAAGGCTCAGGCTTAGACTATTCAGGGTGGATCTGTAGATAAGCCGCACCAAGCACCATATCGTGGGTGACCTAATCTCCTCTATACAGATCTCAAGGATGCTGCGGCGAGATTCCATGTTTAAGCTCAATGACAAGGGAGCCCTCCTTTTTATAGCGGAGTCCGAACGGCGTTCCCATATTCCAGTGAAACACACTTACGAGAAGCTTTGAAACCTCAGAAATGTCAAGGACCAGCATTACTGCAGGTTGGGATAATACCCCCGCGCGGCTGAAAACTTTTTGTGTTTCGGTCGTAGCAGGAATACGAAGCCCACGAGCCTTGTGTATGCAAGGCGGGCATGCTAAACCAGTGATGACAACCAGCGGTGGGCTAGCGACGCATCTATGGTGTCAGGACCTGGGGACTTATCAGACCAACCCTCTTAGTGAAAGCTGCTGAGCTACTTTCGCTTATGCTTGAATATGGGAGCCACCCGTGTACAATGGTTACCATGGGCCCGCCTAGCTTTACCAAGGTCGTGGTTTTGAGTTTCCCTGGCTTCGACCAAACGCCAAAAAAGTTTTTCGCGGTGAATGCTGCGCCTCAGTAATGCTAGTGGTGGACATTAATCATATTGCAGTGGTTTCACTGCAAGTTTGAAAGGGAGGCGTCCCTTGTCATTGTCCACCACTGTGTATCAAAAGAGGACTAAAGAGTCTAAGTGAGCCTGAAAAATACGCGGGCTTGCCAGCTATACTAACCTAAACTTAACGCTAATGCTTGCATATTACGAAACCTTTCATTACATAGAAAAAAACCCATTTCCATTCTATTTAAAAAAAAGTCATAATACTATTATGAATTTAGCTAGCGTTGAGCCAGATTTTATTAACAAATTCAATTAAGGTATATTCTACTAAATGCTACTAACATACCGGGCTACTTAAAGCCACACAACACCGACTTTTTGGGCTGGCGCATTAAAAATAATCGTTATTCTACAAACAAGCATTTGTGACGGCGAAAGTGGTAGTCGCGCGTAATTTCAAATATTTTTTACTAACGCCAAGTGAGCTAGCAGGCAAAAAAAAAAAACAACGAATGCAAAAAAGAAACCAAACACACAAATGTAGCATAAATAAAATTCACTGTTGAGATCACAAATTGCTAATGAAGAACATGATTTGAAATAGCTAAAGTGATATGGATGGAGACACAAGGGGATTGTGAAGAGAAGCATGGAAATTGACAACCATACGGTATGAAAAAAAAAACATCAGCATCATTCTCAACTCATCAGCGAAAGCAATAGATACCCCACCATCAAGTATTTAAATCGAAATTAGTGATGCGTTGATGTCTTGCTTAGATCAAACTATTTACGGATGAGCTGATGGATGGCCTAGATAGCTTGGTGCGTATAGGCGAACAGGGACGGACGCTGAGAATACGTCAGTTTTTTTTTCTTATTTTGCCTTTGTTTATTTTATGTGATGCTGTGTTGTTGGTGGGTACTGCTTTTTTTGGCATTTGCATAAAAAAAGACAAAAGCAAATCATACCTCTCCCAAGCAACAACAAGATTTGAAAAATACGCATTTCAATTTTTTTGTATTTCATTCGGCTTCAAATCGCCGAATTAACGCCGGCCGCCTGCTAGCCTATTTAAAATTCTATTTGAATGTGGGCGGGCGGATATTAGATTTCGTTGTTATGATTGTCGGTCGTTCTCGTTCAGCTTCTGAGATACGACAGAGCCAGAGACGCTATAGTTTTGCTCGTTAAGTTCTAACCAACACAGTTTCATTTATTTATTTTCGATTTTTTGTTGTCGATTTCAATCTGTTTTGTGTGATTTTAGGCAAAATAAATACAAAAAAAAAACAAAACAGCTTTTTTGCCTATTTCAATCTGAGTTGTTCTTGTTAGGCATCACTCCACATGCGCATTGTTGTGTATGATAAATCGGCGGTGGAGTAGGTGGTGGTGGCGGCGGACGGCAGTGATAGTTAGCATGTGGTGGGCTAGCTGCATGCCTAACTAAATGCCGCCGTTTAACCAGTGATGTGTCTATGGGTGTGTTTTGATGTGTGGTTTCATACGAATGCTTGCGGTCTTATGAAACGGTGGTGTGTATGAATGTTTGGCCTGAATGGTGTGTTATGTT